>PVJD01013641.1:0-32927 GCA_004026545.1 Mormoops blainvillei
ATATGGCCCAAACAAAGAACAGATCAAAGCTCCAAAAACAGAACTAAGCGGTGAAGAGATAGTCAATCTATCAGATGCAGAGTTCAAAACACTGGTAATCTGGATGGTCACAGAAATGGTTGATGGTGGCAAAATAGAGGAAAAATTGAAGGCTATGCAAAGTGAAATAAAGAAAAATACACAGGGAACCAACAGTGAAGGGATGTAAATTGGGGCTCAAATCAATGATTTGGAGCAGAAGGAAGAAATAAACATTCAACCAGAACAGAATGAAGAAATGAGAATTCGAAAAAATGAGGAGAGGTTTAGGAACCTCTGGGACAACTTTCAATGTTCCAACATCCAAATCATAGGGTTGCCAGAAGGGGAAGAGGAAGAGCAAGATATTGAAAACTTATTTGAACAAATAATGAAGAACTTCTCCAATCTGGCAAAGGACACAGACTTCCAGGAAGCTCAGAGAGTCCCAAAGAAGTTGGACCCAAGGAAGCACACACCAAGGCACATCATCATTACATTACCCAAGATTAAAGATAAGGAGAGAATCTTACAAGCAGCAAGAAGAAAGGAGACAGTTAACTACAAAGGAGTTTGCGTAAGACTATCAGCTGACTTCCCAAAAGAAACCTTACAGGCAAGAAGGGGCTGGAAAGAAGTATTCAAAGTCATGAAAGACAAGGACCTACATTTAAGATTACTCTTTCCGGCAAAGCTATCATTTAAAATGGAAGGGCAGGTAAGGTGCTTCCCAGATAAAGTCAAGTTAAAGGAGTTCATCATCACCAGGCCCTCATTACATGAAATATTAAAAGGACTTATCTAAGAAAAAGGTCAAAACTAGGAACAGTAAAATGACGACAAACTCACAACTATCAACAACTGAACCTAAAAAAACAAAAAACAAAAACAAACTAAGCAAACTGCTAGAACAGGAACAGAATCATAGAAATGGAGATCACACAGAGGGTTATCAGTGGGGGGGTTGGAGAATGGGGAAAAAGGTACTGGGAGTAAGAAGCATAAATGGTAAATATAAAATAGACAGGAAGAGGTTAAGAACAGTATAGGAAAGGGAGAAGCCAAAGAACTTATTTGTACAACTCATGGACAAGAACTAAGGGTAGGGTACTGGCGGGAAGTGGGGTGCAGGGCAGAGGGGAATAAAGGGGAGAAAAAAATAGGACAACTGTAATAGCATAATCAATAAAATATATTTAAAAAATAAAAATAAAAAATAAAATAAAATTTCACAATAAAATTTTGGAAAAAATTATGCCAAGTGGTAGGTTGGACAGCTCCATTCGAGAATATGCTTGATGAATCAATGATGTAAATGATGTCAGAATACTGATATTAGAGGAACAGGGCATCAAACAAAGATCTTGAGATTGTCCTGTGTAATACCACAGTAATGCTGTGGTTTGTAATTTATAAAATACATTTCACTTAATTAATTGTATCTCTAGTAAATGCCTACTAAGCCTCTGGCATTAAATAATAAATGATAGGGAAGACACCAGAGAAAACATCAGTACTCTTGCTCTCAAGGAGCTTCCAGTTTCCTGCGAAAAGCAAAGTACAATTTAAGACAGTAATCCCAACCAAATCCTGGCTCTCTCTTAGGCTGCCATAGATTGTTCCCACAGTAAAATAGAAAATACCCAGGAGAGAACCAAAAATGTTTGGTCAACATCCTGTGTAAAGTCTATGACGATTAACAATACAGAGGACATAGCTGGGGACATAAAGGATGGGCTAAAATAATGGAACAAATTGTATTGTTTTCAGGTTCAAACCCATCACATGAGCCCAATGCCAAGGGTGGAGCTCATCCTCTCCAGTTAGTCAGCACCTGAACCACTTTAGTGAGCAAAAGACATTATGGATTATGAATCCTGTAGACCATGTATACTGACAATTATATTTGCAAGCTCTCATTAAAATCCACAGACAATGCTCCACTGTCTCTGGCAAAGAAACACCATAAATATCTTAAGTTATTAATTTATAACCCTGAAGAATGCATAAAAAATGGTCACGTCACATGGTTTAAGAGATATCCACAGGCTTACAAAGACCACAGATTCTCACCAAACTGCCTAAAACCACTGCTTTACTATTTAGGTGAAGAACTGATGAACTAATTTTTATCCAATTGATGAATATCCCTCCTCAAGAGATGCTATACAAAGTGTGAAGCTTACCTGGCTAATAAGACAAAAGAATGAGGTTACTATTCTAAATACATTTTTATGTATTTCATCCTTTTTTATTTAAATTGATTTGATCCTTAAGAGTTGTTTAAACAAAATTAAAATATCAACAATTAAAGAAATAATACAATAAATCACAACTAATATTAGCACAGTTCTCCACACTGGACTTTCAACACATAACATTGATAAGAAAATAATGATGGCAAGGACAATGAGAAAAGCACTACTCTTTCTCAAGTGTAAAGTGTTTCAGGCCTTAACATTTTGATTTCTGTAAAAGTTTTGACCTCAGCACTGGCCATCATAAAATTTTTATGATTTAGCTACAACCTTAACCTAGTACACTTTCTAAGTGCACAGTTAAAAGACACATCAGTCAAAGTTTCAACCCCAAACCTTGATGAGTACCACACATTCATCTCACAAATATGGATCTCTTCTACAGGTGAGTGTCTGTTGTGGGCTTCTCACATCTTTGCCCTATTAAAAAAAGAGTTGACGGACAAAATCTTAACTTCCATATTGATTGAGTTTTGTGATGTTAAACAAATCTAATAAGTATTCACAAGTTCCTACTAGACTTGAAGTTGATGACAGATCTGAACTCTAATACTATATTGGAGAATAAAGACGCAAAAGGGCACTTATGGGAAGTATGGACATTTTGATGATGTTAATTCTTCCAATCCATGAACATGGTATATGGTTCCATTTATTTGTGTCTTCCTTAATTTCTTTCTTTAGTGTTGTGTAGTTTTCTGAATACAGGTCTTTTACTTCCTTGGTTAAGTTTATTCCTAGATACTTAATTTTTCTTGTTGCTATAGTTAATGGGATTTCCCCCCTGATTTCTGATTCTGATATCTCACTGTTTGTATACAAAACTGCCTTAGATTTCTGAATATTAACTTTGTATCCCACTGTTTTGCCAAATTCACTTATTAGGTCGAGTAGTTTTGTTGGTGGAGTCTGTAGGGTTTTCTTTGTACACTATCATGTAATCTGCAAACAATGATAGTTTTACTTCCTCCTTTCCAATTTGGATTCCTTTTATTTCTTTTTCTTGTCTGATGGCTGTAGCTAGGACTTCTAATACTATGTCGAATAGAAGCGGTGAAAGCGGACATCCTTGTCTTGTTCCTGATCTTAGTGGGAAAGGTTTTAGGTTTTGCCCATTCAGAATAATGTTGGATGCAGATTTCTCGCATATGGCTTTCATTATTTTGAAGTATGCCCCCCCCTTTATTCCCACTTTGCTGAGTGTTTTTTACCATAAATGGGTGCTGTACGTTATCAAATGCTTTTTCTGCATCTATTGATATGATCATATGCTTTTTCTCTTTCCTTTTTGCATGTGATGTATGTTTATTGATTTGTGAATATTGTACTATCCTTGCAACCCTGTAATGAACCCCACTTGATCATGGTGTATGATCTTTTAAACGTATTGTTGGATGCAGTTTGCCAATATTTTGTTGAGGATTTTATAGTGTCTATGTTCATCAGCGGTATTGGCCTGCAGTTTTCTTCCTTTGTTGTGTCTTCATCTGGTTTTGGGATTAGGATGATGCTGACCACATAAAAAGAGCTTTGGAGTCTTCCCTCTTGGATTTTTTGGAATAGTCTGAGAAGGACAGGGGTTAGTTCTTCCTTAAATATTTTGTAAAATTCTGAAAAACCATCTAGTCCAGGGCTTTTGTGTGACTGGAGTTTTTTGATTACTGCTTCAATTTCACCAGCTCTTTTTGGTTTGTTCAGGCTTTCTGCTTCTTCTTCATTCAGTTTTGGAAGATTATATGTTTCCAGAAATTTGTCCATTTCACCCGGGTTTTCAAATTTCTTGGCATACAGTCATTTGTAGTTACTTCTTACAATCCTTTGTATTTCTGTGGTATCAGTTGTAATTTCTGCTCTTTCATTTCTGATTTTATTTATTTGTGTCCTTTCCCTTTTTTTCTTGATGAATCCGCTTAAAGGCTTGTCAATTTGGTTCATCTGTTTAAAGAACCAGCTCCTGGATGTATTGACACTTTGAATGGTTCTTCTAGTCTCTATGTCATTAAGTTCTGCTCGGATCTTGATTATTTCCCTCCTTCTGCTCGCTCTGGGCTTTGTTTTTGTTTATATTTTAGATTCAATTTATAGATTAAATACAATCCCAATTAAAATACCGGTAACATATTTCACAGATACAGAACAAACATTTCAAAAATTTATATGGATTCATAAATGACACCAAATACCTGCAGCAATTTTGAGAAAGAAGAACAAAGGAGGGATCACAATACCTGACATCAAACTATATTATAAGACCACTGTAATCAAAACCATCTGGTGCTGGCATAAGAACAGACACAGATCAATGGAACAGAACAGAGAGCCCAGAAATAAGCCCATGTCTCTATGGTCAATTAATGTTCGACGAAGGGGGCAGAAGCATAAACTGGAGTAAAAAAAAATAGCCTCTTCATCAAATGGTCTTGGGAGATCTGGACAGCTACATGCAAAAAAGTGAAATTTGATCACCAACTTACACCACACACAAAAATAAACTCAAGATGGATAAAAGACTTAAATATAAGTTGTGACACCTGAGAAGTCCTAGAGGAGAACATAGGCAGGAAAATCTCAGATGTTCCACACAGCAATATTTTCACCGATATGTCCCCTAGAGCAAGAGACATAAAGGAAAGAATAAACAAATGGGACTTCATCAAAACAAGAAGCTTCTTCATGGCTAAAGAAAACATCAGCAAAATGAAAAGGGAACCAAATGTATGGGAAAATATATTTGCCAATGATACCTCAGACAAGGGTTTGATCTCCAAAATATATCAAGAATTCACATGTCTCTACTCCAGGAAGACAAACAATCCAATTAAAAAATGGGGAAATGATCTGAACAGAAACTTTTCCAAGGAGGACATACACAGGGTCCATAGACACATGAAAGGATGCTCAGCATCACTAGCCATCAGAGAAATGCAAATTAAAACCACGATGAGATACCAATTCACACCAGCCAGAATGGTCATCATAAACAAATCAACAAACAAGTGCTGGCGAGGATGTGGAGAAAAGGGGATCCTAGTGCACTGTTGGTGGGAAAGCAGACTGGTGCAGCCACTGTGGAAAAGAGTCTGGAATTTCCTCAGAAAACTAAAAATGGAACTGCCTTTTGACCCAGCAATTCCACTGCTGGGATTATACCCTAAGAATCCTGAAACACCAATTCAAAAGAACCTATGCACCCCAATGTTCACAGCAGCACAATTTACAATCACCAAGAAATGAAATCAACCTAAGTGCCCAACAGTAAATGAGTGGTTGAAAAAACTATGGTACATTTACACAGTGCAATGCTATGTAGCAGAAAGAAAGAAGGAGGTACTACCCTTCATGACAGCATGGATGGAACTGGAGAGCATTATGCTAAGTGAAATAAGCCAGGCAGTGAAAAACAGATACCATATTATCTCACCTATAAGTGGAGACCAATCAACAAAATAAACCAGCAAGCAAAATATAACCAGCAACATTGAAATAAGAAACAAACTTAGAGTAACCAGAGGGGAGGGGTGTGGGGGATGACAGGGGAAAGGGAGAGGAAGGGTCAACAAGGAACATGCATAAAGGACCCATCGGCAAATCCAAATGGGGGAAGGATTGAGGGTGGGAGGTGGGGAGGGGTGGGGCTGGGGAAAGTGGTGGCGGGAAAATGTTGACCAAGAAAAATAGACAGGGGGAGGCTAAGAATAGTATGGGAAATTGAGAAGTCAAAGAACTGATATGTACAACCCATAAATATGAACTAAGAGGTGTGGGTATGGTGGGATGGGGTGCAGAACAGAAGGGTTTAAGGGGAGAAAAAAAGGGGACAGCTATAATAGTGTAATCAGTAAAATATACCAAAAAAAAGAAAGAAAGAAAGAAAGAAAGAAAGAAAGAAAGAAAGAAAGAAAGAAAGAAAGAAAGAAAGAAAGAAAGAAAAAGGGCATATTAAAAGGAACCCATGCATACATATGTAGACCTTGATTTAGACAGAAGTGGCAACACAGGGCATGGGGAAAGGATAGTATTTTTAAGAGTGCTGACCTCACTGGTTAGGAGGAAAATGGAACTTAAAAATCATAGGGATACACACTCAACAGGGTGGCTAATGTAATCATCTGAATACCAAGTGTTGGTGAGGGTGTGAAGCAATAGGTACTCTCAGGTACTGTTGGTGGGAATGTAAATTGGTTCAGTCACTTTAGAACACAGACTGGCACAATTCATTAAAGAGGAAGAAATGCACACCCTCTAACCCAGCAATTTAATTCCACTCCAGGCCCATTATCTACAGGAATGTGGGCCTGTGTGCACAAGCATACCCGGAGAATATGCACATGGTTTGTAATAACCAGAAGCTGGAAACCCAAATATCTAGCAACAGTAGGATGGGTTTTTTAGAGTGTGATATGTTCCCATGATGGAATACTACACAGCAATGAAAATGAACAAATTACCTACATATGACATGAGTGGATATCCAAAACAGTCAAGAAGAAAGACAACAAAAGTACATAGGGTGCAATTACAGAAAAAGAAAAGGTAACTTATGTTGCTTCCCTTGTCTCAGCCTTCATGCAATCCTTATCAATTACTGACTCCTTTGTTCTGGTTTTAAAGAAAATTCACTTATGTGAGTTTCTTTCTAAGGAAGGTGAAAGTACTTGCAAATAAATAAATAATCAATGAGTAAACGAACACACTATGCACTATCCTTAAAAAATAAAGCACTCTGCCCTGGCTGGTGTGGCTCAGTGGATTGAGTGCTAGCCCACAAACCAAAGGGTCGCTGGTTAAATTCCCAGTTAGGGCACATGCCTGGGTTGTGGGCCACGTCCCCTGTGGGGGGCAAGTGAGAGGCAACCACGCATTGATGTTTCTTTCCCTCTCTTTTTCCCTTGCTTTCCCCCTCTCTAAAAAGAAATAAATAAAATCTTTAAAAAAAGCACTCTGACTTGCTTTTGGATAAATTATTAAATTTCGAAAACTGTAATATCCTTACAATCTCTAAGGATCATACGGGAGAAGATAAAAAGTTTTAAAGATTCATTTGAACCAACTGAAGTTCAAGATGGTTTGACTCCGGCTATCTTAGAAGTGTTCAGTTCATATCAATTTGATATACATGGAACACTAGATTTGAATTTCAGTGTGAGATCTGCCTTCTTCCATGGGAATCCTATTCAAGTCCAACCTTTATTGTGGACTTCAATAGCACAGTTTAGTATATTTGAACTCTGAAATATGGTTTGAACAAATATATGCAAGCAAATTTATAACCCTGTAATCAACAAAGGAGATACTTTAAAAAATAAAATTAAAATATATCAATCAACATTCCCATTGATTTCATATTCTTTTAAAAAGCTCTATTAGAAAAAGTTCTTACATACAGTTCACTGACATTAAATATTTTTAAAGTTTATTTATTTATAATTTTTTTTTTTTTAGAGAGAAGGGAACGGAAGGAAAAAGAGAGGGAGAGAATCATCAATCGGTTGGTTGCCTCTGGTACATGTCCCCACCGGGGACTGTACCCGCAACCCAGGCATGTGCCCTGACCAGGACTTGAGCTGGCGACCTATCACTTTGTGGGACAATGCCCAACTAACTGAGCCACACTGGTCAGAGCCACATTAAGTAAATATTGTATTTCATTGGAAAGAAAATTACTTCCTGGGACCATTAGCAATGTTGTGTGTGTATTTCTCTAAAAGACTTATCAGCTTTCTTTACAAGTGCTATACGAAGTCTGGTTGAAGACAGCATAAAAACTGAAGGCTCTGGAGGTTCCACTTTTCAGGAGTCCAGTTAGAATCCTTTCTCTAAGCAGGGCAGTTTCTCTCCTAAAGTGAAAATGAATTCCTTTTACATCAGAGGCTGGGAAAGTTAGGAGATGTATAAGAGGTCAAAATTAAGTCCATTAAATCCCGGCCCCGGATTTAGTCACCATAGAGACAGGAGAGATAAATAAACCAGTAACCTTAACAAATGTGCTGCACCTTTGCCAGACATATCTTTGACTTACCATTATTTTTACTTAAGTATCTTTCAGTCCAAACATAACTGGCGATGAAGACTACAAAACCAAACACAACTAGGCCCAAAAGAAATAGGAACTCTCAAGCAGGCAAAGGGCAGGCAAGGAGTCAAGAGCTACCCCCTTCGTAATGTGCTCTCTGTTCCCCTTGAAAAACGATTGCAACATGAAGCTCCAGAGGCAATGACATATGGGGAAAATATGTGGTGCTAAAGCCAGAGGAAACCATGTCAAAAAAGAAAAACAGACATGAAGTAACTGACCTAATTAAAGGAGAAAAGTATACTTACAGCAGGGAAACAAGTATATCTGAAACAGGGACTACAACTGGAGGGGAGGGGATGCTGAAAGGCGGCTCGTGACACTAGAGGAAATTTTTGTTACTTATCTAAATGAAACCAGAAGATGAAACAGGCACTGCCCTTGAATTACAGCTCCATTATGGTTTTACTTCAGTGTACACTGAGTCTTTAGACATAAGATTCACTCTCTGGCACTTCTACACATTAATGAAGGGCTCTGAGACAAATATTTATACGTTGTCATGTGGGACACCCAGATGCCTCTGTACCAACTACAGGGAACAGAAGGAAGAAAAGCAGGAGTTGAGGATGATGGACCAAAGCAGCAACTAGGAACTCTATCATCAGAGCTCCATGTTTAGGCTCTGGCCACCAGCCCACATTATGTTTCAGAGTTGTTTACTAAACACTCATTGTGTGACCAGTGGGAATATTACTGCTTGCAATATGGAGTCGATTTAAGTAGGTAAAAGCTGAAGATCCTCAACCTCTAAGTGAGCAAATACTTATGGTACAAATGATAGGACAATAATACAAATAAAACCTCAAATAAAGTATTACTTACATTTGTCCATGTGCCTTCTAGTTCTTGTCCATGTGTACATATTTCTTTACCAAGGTATAAATCACCAGCACATATACAATTTTGTGTTTTGGATTTTTTTTTAGTAAGACTATATTATAAAAATTCATTTTTGCTCCATAAGCATCAGAATTATACTTTTGAACAGATTCCTAGAACTCCACTGCATACAGTATTATAATTACTTAAACAAAAATATTTGATGAAGAAATGAATCATTACTCTAATGTTGACATTTAAATTCTTTCTAATTTTGTGTCCTTGTGAATAACACTGTGATGAATACCCACATTTAGCTTTTTGCCTTCTTTTTTAAGGACGATTTGTTTCTTAGAATACATCTCCTGATTACCGAACCCAGAAACAGGATTACTGGATCAAGGGGTACCAATCTGTGTGACTTTTGCCATATATATTGCCAAGTAATGTTCCAAAGGGCTTTTAACCAACTTCCAATATTACCAGCAATGAGCAGTATTTATCAGTTTCAAGGTAACCTTATTAGCAAAGGGTTTTCTTTTTGTTTTTGTTGATTAAATAGGCGAAAAATGTACCTTGTTGGCATCTGAAGCCAACAAGGCTTCAATAATGCATTTCAAGAGAAGCTAAAAATCTGGATTTCTGAAAATGTGAAATATCTCAATTTTTAAATGCTGGCAATTCACTTAAAATGTTAAAAGAGCACCTCTGTGTGCCAGATCCAGCCCACCAGTTTGAGACCCTGGCCCTAGACTGATGATTTCCAAACTCTTTAAGTCTGTGTAACCTATCTGTGCTGATTTTCATGCTTATTGCTACTGCACCAAAGAGAGAGGTCACATCAATATCAATGGTACAAATCAAACCACTATGACTACTACATTTTAAATTTTAGTGTTTTGTGATGATTAAAACTTCCAAATCAATAATGAAAGTGATATGTCAGCCATACAAATATTTTCTAGATGTGAAATACATGTTTAATTAACAATAATGTCCCTACCACAGAAGCAAACAGAGCACCTAGCTCAAGTATGTGTTAAGAATTACATTATATTCAAGGTTTTTGTTCCAAATATTTCTGTAACTAAAAGGCAGCCAAATGAAAAAATTTCAAACTCTTGAATTATAACCTTTACCTGTGATACATGCTGTGTTAAACATAAAATGGGACACATCATTTAAATAACAACATCTCCTCCTGTGCAACCTGCAAAGTCCATTCTCCTAAACTGTTCAATTATACTACACAAACTTTGAAAAAACAGAGTGTAATTTACACCATTTACATTTGTTTTCATTTTCAGGGCATTTGGACCCCAGGCTCAGCTGCAACACCAGCACTCACTGCATACTTTATCATCTGCATACACGTCTATGGAGGTGGCATAAATAACAGGACTGAAAAGCAAACTGGATATAGGGATTCTGAATTGTACCCCTGATCCCAAACTGGTATACTTGATACTGGGTGATTTAATTTAAAACGGTAAATCAATTCTCAGTTACCTCATCTGCAACAGGGAAAATAACCTAGGGAAGTCCTACACTTCAAGAATATCAGACCAAAATGTATTGTTATTTATGTTCTGCTCACTCCTACACACTTCTGACCTGTTACATAGTAGGGCTGAATGAACGAGTGAAAGAAAGGAAGAAAGATCACAAGGTATTAACTGCACTGTCACTCTGAACTGTTTTACATCAATCCTATGTATTTTTGCCATGGTGAAACAGAATTTAACAGATCATATTTAATAACTCAGCTAAGAATCTCACTGCTCTAAAAGAACACTCAAGTTTTGGTCAAATTAAAGATGTCATCATTGTATTCTTAATATCACAAAACCACTTTAAATGTGTTCAAAAAGCTTTAATTGAAAGGTTCAATTTTAAGTATATGGTCTGGTAACACATCATTTCTATTAAGTTTTTTTTCCTTTAAAATTTTTTAAATTAAATTTATTGGGATGGCAATGGTTAACAGGATTATATAAGTTTCAAGTGTACAATTCCATCATACATAATCTGTATACTGAAGTTTTCTACTGATGAAGCTTGTCAAAGTGGCAAATTGCTATGGGATGACTAAGGGCAAACAATGCATGTGAATGGCCAAGTTTCACCTAGCCAGCATTTCCAACTAAATTGACGGGAGGGTGCTTTCCCCTTCTGTGACTCTCTTTGAATAATCTAGTCTCTGTTTCTGTGGAAAAATAAAATTAAGAGTTGTTGAAGGGCTCAGAGCTAAAGTCTCTGCTCTTTAGGCACAGCGCAGTGCTTTTCACAGGCTCTGAGAATGGTTCCTCAGGAAGGTCAGGGAGCCACACCTCCTACTGGAGCTTATTTTTTAAATCTGTGAATTATCTGCAGCAAGTAGATGTTAACAAATGCAACTATTGCCACCTAGTGAGTATATACCCTAAGTGAAATACAAGGATCTATGTTAAATATCGGGCTGTGCAAAGAGAGACAGGGCAGGGGGAGGAGAAGACAAAATCCGTTGATGAATAAAACTGGAAATCCTGGCTGGTCTGGTGATGGCAAATGTTACCTCCTCTCTAATTGTATGGAAAGTAGGGCACTAAAGCAGAAAGACTGGGGCCCTAGTGTCTGGATGAACCATCTTAGAGATTCCGTCCTTTCATTATTTTCAAAGGTGAACATCCAGTCTCCCAAAGACAGAAATGGGTAACTCTGGATCACCATGGGGAAGACATAAGCCACTGTGGCTAAATGAAGAGGACAAAGGACGCCCATCCAAGGCGTTACATGAAAAGGTTGATCAATCTGGATGCTCCCACCAGTGTGGCGGTGCTCTGAACTTTAGTACTAATCACAAAAAGTCTTCTGGCCCATGTTAATCTAACCCAGTGGAAGCATTTTTGGCATCCCTACCACCAGATTTTACAGATGCATCCTGAGCCCCGGCTCCTTTCCCTGACAGTTGACTGGGCCAGCCCAGCCTCCTCACAGTTATCAGCAAGGGTATTTTCCTTCCACCTCAGTATTTGCTCCGTGCAGATTTCCTGCTCCCTACTGTTCATGCTGTGACATGAGCAGATCTTTATTTTCAAGCAGACCTTCTAACAGTTCTGTTGTGCTTGGCACATTCACTTTTCATGCCCCCAAATTAAATTAAAAGACATAAGATTTTTTCCCTTGAAAAGGCATTCCCCAGAGAGCTAATATTTAGAGTAAGGAGTGATAATGGTTGGGTCAATTAAAATGAACCCTCTTAATTCTACTGTACAAATAAAGCAGTTCACACAATGTTGACCCTACCACCACAAATTGGAAAGCTGGAGAGCAGTGTAAGAATTTGGGACTATTAGTAGTACTTACCTCACACTGGATGTGTGGACAATGCAATGTATTTGGCAAGGGCTGGATGTAGTTGTCAATACCTCCAACGTGCCTAAGTTAAGAAAAAATGAAAACCAAGAGGCAAAGTTATCTTTTCAGAAGAAAAGTTTGAAATTCTCAAGAAAGGATTAACTTCCTTGGAAATGGCTCATGGTAACGCATTCTATTTACTTAGTATTCACAACCTTTAAAGTTAAAGGAAAACTGCCAAGATGTTCTGCATATTTCCCCAAATATCTGTTTATCATATAACATTCGCACCAGCAGTGGATCTGGCCACCTCATTATCAAGTTGTATTAGCACAAACACTCAGCATTGTTAACGGAGTGAGCTCATGGCCTATTTCAGTTTTAAATTAACATTTGGCAATCACCCGGGTAATCAAAACAAATGACTCAGTCTTTTAGAATAGATTTATTAGTTGAGTCTTTTTTCCCTTCTTTTTAACATCTTTAGAATATTTTGCCACAGGAGGGCTCAGATCCAGACAGAATGTAGAGCACAAGTCACCAGAGGAATATTTAGAGGTGTTGCCATGGAGATGAGGTGCCCTGTGACCTCTGAAGTTATCTCCAATCAACAACAGGATTAGGATGCAGGCTGGTGCGCAGGCTCATCCCAGTGCTGATGGCTGCGCATCACATTGCTAGGAAACAGGTGTGCCCTGTGCTTTTTCCCATCACAGCACAAAGACAGTACACACCAACCTGCTGCCCTCACCACAGGCCCGGTCATACCTTCTATTACCAGCCCCTCATTTTTCAGAAAGGACTGGCTGGGGTAAGGAAAGAGGAAGTGTGATCACTCTATTATCCCCAATGTGTGAAATCCTGAAACTCATACCAAAAGCACTTTTATATCAACTGTGAAACGTACACAGAGCAAATGAAACCTGAGGGAAAAACAGCTCTCTGAGAGGAGGGCTCTCTCTCTGTTCCGTTTACTGAACATAATCCCATGCTCAGAACAGTGCCTGGCATACAGAAGGCTCTCAAGAAGTATCTACTCAATGAAATAGGGCAAACATAAAGCAAAGATTATAACCATGCTCGTAACCGCCCTCCACTGGCCCTCAACGATTTCCAGGATGACCATCAAACAAGCAGTAGTTAGAGATTCTTAAAAAATGGTAATGTACTAGAAAATAAATAGCTGGTCTGGTTAGCTCAATAGGCCAATGGGTTCATCTGTTTACAGACCTTAATGACAAGTGCCATTGTTGAAGATAACTCTCCGAACTCAAAATGAACAAGTCTGCTGACTACAGAGTCTAAGTTCTTGTCTCCCAGGTCAAAAGCCGAAAGTAAGGCGAATTTGTGCCAGTGGTGAAGAGCTAACTTTTAAAAGCAAATGCTTGAAAGTGACTGACTTCAGAGGAACACCTTCTAGTCCTCTTCCCACCCATACTTAAGTGGGCAGAATATTTTCATATTCTATCATATAAATACGTATTTTTTTCATGTTATGTCTCATTTGTCCTACAGGACTTCAAGTTTCTTGGTGGCAAGGACAGAATCCCTTATTTCTTTTCTATCTCCCAGTGCTCAGAATGGTGTGTATACAAAAGGCTTTGCTCAGTCTCATCTCCCAGCACCCACATCCCACTCATGGAAATCAAGTTGCCACACCCTTTCTGCAGCTGTGGTGAGAAGGCAGCATGACACATCTGTTCACAGCAAGGGTGCTGGAGTCACAATGCCTAGGTTCAAATATTGGCCCCCACCTCATATAAGCTGCACAAGCTCTCAGTCGCACAGCAGTAAGTAACTTCCCTCACAGAGAGGTTTTAAGATGGCAAGAAGGCACTGCATGTAAAGCACTTAACAGTGCTTCACACATAAAACATACTCACTTAATATCAGATATATAATTATAATGATAGCAGACTCAGAGTAAAAATGTTATCAAACTTAGATAATGATTTCATCATATGCTGCCACAAATGCTTGGCACCAAATAGACCCCTCTTGAGAATCAACCGAACTTAACCTTCAAACCTTAATCCACCACACTCTAGATTTAGTATACTGTTTCATTTTACTCACCCTTCTGGAATCAATTTTTCCTGGAGAAGGATTTGATATATACTGGGTTCTACTTGAAAGAATTCAGTTCTCTACTTAAAGAACCAGAACAGCCTCCTCTCTAAGACTCTAACCCTGCCACTACCTTCCCTGACTAATCTCTGTCTGCTTATCACCTCTATAAGTTCAGATTTTGAGGGGCCCCTAGGGGGTGGGGTAGCAGAGAACTTGTCTTTTAGTAACCACAAGACTGTCTCCCTTTCAGAGAAGTCCTTGCATGTCATGCTCCCTGACACCCTCCAGAGGGCAGAAGAGAGAAAGTCCCAAAGCCAAGAGCTCTCACATTGGGGTCCAACTTGGGCCCCTGCCAGGGGAGTTTTCGGTTCCGTAGCTCTTAGTTTCATCATCAAGAGCTAGAACACAAAGAATGATAAAAATGGACTGCAAGATTTTAACAGCATTTGTAGTTCTGTTTCATTTTATCGTCTGTGCTAGTGTATTCCACTTAAAATTTAGTTGGGTTGGGAGGATGAAGACACTCATGATAGGTAGAATTGTATGCACTTTTGAATCTGCAGTGTGTAGCTGTATGCCTCTGACCAGACATAATACAAACTGTGTTGACAATATTGCGCAAGTCAAAGAATAAAAACAGAACAGCAGCCAAACACTGGATAAAATGTGATGACAGCAAAGTAATCCAAAATAAAACCCAAACACTTTAGGGTCAGTCATGCTTTTAAATAAATCATGTTAATCTTATCCTACCCTGACAGCATTAATAAGTAAAATTAGACAAATCATTTGTATTATTCCAGAAGAAGCCAGTAGCTATGTTCTTGTCACATTTAACATGCACAATCATTCTCCTTCAGGTTTAACAATGGTATTGTGGTCACAGACACTGGCGACCCTATAACTACTGTTGGCCAAGCTTAAATGGTACCCAAATCACCAATCAACTGGGTGAATTATGTGAAAAAAATAAAATCCAGAGACAACAGCTGCCTGAATGAGCCTAGTCCAGGTGAATCAATCAAAGTGGACGAGCCCCATAGAGTCACTGTCTCCTTTAAATTCTCTGAATGTGACTGTCATGGTAATAACCATTCCTTAAGCTTATCCTTCAAAATATTCTCTCCCACCTAAGAAACCAAAGTGTGGTGAACCCCAAATATCTTAATTAGGTACAATTGTGATGGTAACAGGCAGCTTAGACTTCTCATTTATCCTACTTTTAGTTAAATGTTTACACTACGGTAGTCACAAATGCTGGCATATGCACCTTTCAAAACGCATTTTAACTGTTACCATAAAATGCAATAATAAATACAAGTAAGATGGTCAATGACTCCTTTCTTTTGGCAGAAGAACTGATAAACTGGCTCTCATTAGCAAAAATAATTTATTGGTATAAATAAACAGTTCAGATGAAAACTGTCTCGTTTTTAATAATTTCAAGATAATCAAGATCTGCAAAATGATAAAATATTTAACAATATGTTAACAAACACACAAAAACCAAGAGGATATTACATTACAGAAATATAATAAAAATCTAATTTTGTGTCCTTATATGAAGGTGTAGTATAGAGTGTATCTGGTGATGTGTATCTGGTGATATTCTGTATAGTATATCTAGAAGATCATCAATTTCATACAAGTTTCTGTATTTATTTTATATAATAAAATGATAATATTCTTCACAATTTGAAAGAGAAATGTTTATTCTTATTCAGTTTGGGAAAAGATAAACTATATTTTAAAACATACCTACTAGAGATACTACATTTCAAGTTGTGATCGGTCTAGATTTTTCCCTAGATTTTTACAGTTTCTTCAGAAAACTAAAAAACGCATTTACCAAAGTTAGAGTGGTGAGCCATTTTTAAAACTTGCATTGGAATATAGGTAACCCTACAGGAGTGTCCAACCTTTTGGCATCTCTGGGCCACACTGGAAGAAGAAGAGTTGTCTTGGGCCACACATTAAATACATTGCAATCACAAAAAAATATCATAATGTTTTAAGTAAATTTATAATTTTGTATTGGGTCACCTTCATAGCCACCCTGGGTTGCATGTGGCCCAAAGGCCATAGGTTGGATAGCCCTGTGAGTTTAAAATATTGAATTTACTTTTATAGGTTTCCATACTAGTAAATAAAAGGTGTCTTTCCTCCTGCATATGGCACAAGATATAAAGTCACTGAAGATAGAAAGATGAGCAGTGCCTCTACTGTGCGCCACGTAAATACTAAGGAGCTCTTTGATGGGCCATTTCTGGATGCAAATTTAAAGATGTTTTTTAGTCAAAAAGGGGAGATAAGCAGTACAGTATGTTTATTTTTTGACTAGAGTATTAAAACACTGAGAATACTTTTGCAACAAAAGGGACTACATCATACTAAAAGCTTCTGCACAGCAAAGGAGACCACCAACAAAAAGAAACGGCAGCCCACTGAATGGGAGAAAATATTTTAAAATCATATATCTGCAAAAGGGCTAATATCCATAATACAGGGTTGGACAAAAGTAGATTTACAGATGTTCACATGGAAAATAATACAATGACAAATAATGATACAAGAATAAAATGTGTTTTGTATATTCACAACTATAAACCTACTTTTACCCCACCCTGTATATAAAAAACTCATACAACTCAATGGAAAAAAAAAGAAGAAGAAGAAGAAAGCTAATCTGATTTAAAAATGGTCAGAAGGTCTGAAGAGATATTTTTCCAAAAATGACATGCAGATGGCCAACAGCCACATGAAAGTATGCTCAACATCTAATCATCAGGGAAATGCAAATTAAAAGCACAATGAGATATCACCTCACACCTGTCAGAATGGCTATCATCAATAACTCAACAAGTGTTGGCAAGGATGTGGAGAAAAGGGAGCCCTCATGCACTGTTGGTGGGAATGTAAACTGGTGCAGCCACTGTGGAAAGCAGTATGGAATTTCCTCAAAAAATTGAAAATGTAGTTGCCATATGACCCAGCAATTCCATTTCTGGGGATATATCTGAAGAAACCCAAAACACTAATTCAAAAGAATATATGAACCCCTACATTCACTGCAGCATTAGTTACAATAGCTAAGATCTGGAAACATCCAAAGTATCCAATGATAAATAAATGGATAAAAATTGTGAGATAAAATGGATTATTCAGCCATAAAAAGAATGAAAATCTTGCCATTTTCAACAACATAAAGGGACTTCGAGGGTATTATGCTAAGCATAACTAGTCAGATAAAGACAAATACAATATAATCTCTCTTATATGTGGAATCTAAAATAAAACAAAATACAACAAAAAACCAACCACATATATACAGAGAACAGATTGGTGGTTGCTAGGGACAGGAGGGTGGAAGAAATGTATGAAGGGGGTCAAAAGGATTTTAAAAAGACTATTTTTTCTGTGCATATTGTTGCATAATTTCTGTCTAGTGAGCTTTATGAGAATAAAGAAAAATAGAAGAGTAAAAATAATAGAACATTAAAAATACTTTTAAAAAGCTGTCAATAACAGAATAGAGGAAACTAAAATTATCATCATCAGGAAAAAATGAAAACAATGCCAAAAAAAGGGCAAAATCCAACAAGAAAAATGGAGAAGTAAATATTTGCTAAAGTCAAAAGGTACAACCTTGAAATTCTTGTCCTTTGCCCTAATGTTCAATGGTATTTTTGTTTTGTTTTTAAAATACAGAGATTGATGTCCTTTCAATGACAATTACAACAGCTCCCAAATCAAACAAATGATAAAATAAAAGTCCACTTAATTGACTGATAGGTTTGAATTAGTCATTGCCAAGTTTACAACTTTCCCACAACTCGAAGCATTCTTTTGTTAAGAGAAACAGAGATTTTGCCCCCTGCCATGATGACCCTGAGTAACTTTCTGGGTGATTACAATTCTTTATTTTTATTTAACTCACTGGGGAACACCCGTTCCCCAAATTAGAGAACTCCTAAATCAAAGCAATGGGGGGGGGCACAAAAATAAGTAGATCCGTAAAAACGTGACAACTCTGATAGCACCGGTTGTCCCTGAAGTCTAAGAGGGAACTCCTGAGTCAAAGACATTCTAACACTGCACCTTACTCCCACAACGGTCACCAAATCCTGTCCATTTGTCCTGCAAAAGAGTTTTCATACTTTTTCCTCCTTATAATCTCATTTCTACACTTATTAAGCCCATTATCACTTCACAAATAGACTAACTACATCAAATTTAACTGTGGACATACTCCCTCCTTCATATAGGTGCCAGGATAATCTTTGAAATGTAGCACCTTGCAAGTACCTACTTCCTTTCCCCAAGACCTTCCTACACCATAACCTGAAGGCCATATTTCTAGCATGAAATACGAGGCCTTCCAGTCAGACCCGAACCCACTTTTCACCTTCCAACATACTCAACTCTGGCTTTGGCTGGCTCCCTGCTTCTGCGGTTAGTCACCACTGGAGAATAACAGGTGCTCATGCCACTCTGCCTTAAACCAACTATTCCCACACTGCCTGTACCTGGGGAGCCAGAGCAACTAGTGATGTCTCAGGTGCCTGAAGTTCCCCCAGATGAATCTAATGTGCAGCCAAGTTTGAGAACCACTGCTCCAAATTCCTATAGCCCATAGTTGTCAAAGTTTAGTGGGCATCAGAATCTTCTGGGGGTGAGGAGATTGTTAAAGCAGACTGCTGGGCCCCACCCCTAGTGTTTCTGATTCAGTAGGTCTGGGGTGGGCCCATGAAATGGCATTTCTAACAAGTTCTCAGGTGATGCTGATGCTGCTGATCCAAGGACCCCACTTTGAGAACTGCTGCTCTATAGCTGTAATTAATATAATTAAATAGCATCAATATATGTACCAGATATAGCAGGGTCCTCAAATAACATCATTTCATTCAAAATCGCTTTCTTACATGAGACGCCACAGGAACTTAACTCTTCATCAATTTGCCTATGGTAAAATTGGTTTTGTTATATGTTGTTTCGCTTAAAGTTGCAGAATCTACCAATAACATGAAGTGAGGGTTTACTGTATGTATAATAGTTATTGTATGTGCACATAATAACTATTATATGTATACTTCATTTAGGAAATGAGAATATAGCATGTTCTGGAATCTCTTCCATTATTACCTTGTAGTGCTAGTTAACTTTTTAACACATATGTTTATGAACCAATCCTCAGAATGTTTTAGAGATTATCTAGTCCAATTCCCTTTTTATAAAGAGACCCCAAGAGGGGTAGTGATTTGCCCAAAGGATCAAATGGTTATTGGCAGAACTTGGGCTAAGATTCAAAATTCCCAACTCCTCCTCCCTCTCAGTTCAATATTCTTTCCACCACATCCTTAATGCATCTCTAACAGCCTCTCCAATTAGAGTGGATGTGCCTTGCTTAAAGAGATCACTTTTGTTTTTAATATTCCCCACAGCATCTAGCAAGCCTAGCAAAGTGCCTAGCACAGAGAGTAAGCATTCAATAAACATTTGCTTATTTCCTTTTATGAAGTACTCTGCCTCATACTTATTTATAAGCAAGGTTTGGCACAGTGCTGGCAATTGCGCAGCTCTGCTCCAATCAATTAGCCACAGAGTAAATCTTTCACATCAACACGCACATTACTGGTATCTGCTATAGGGACAATAATAAGCACATACATAAAGACAAATGAATTACAGGGCTTTTAAAAGCAGAAGGAATAAGTTTATAAGATGACACAATTGAACTCTCAAGATTTAAAACATACCCTAAATTCCATTTTATACCTAACGAACTAGTGCAGCAGTAAAAACCTAGCTAGTTAGGGCAGTCTAAAGTATGCTGTTTTGGTACTTAGAATACTTAGGCCAATGGTCCCCCAACTTTTTTGTGGTGAGGTCATCGCTGTTACTTAACAGAAATTCCACAGGTAACTGAATTAAGGGTAAAAAGGAGATAGGGGGAGAGGGAGATGAAGAGAACCCAAAGGTCTCTGAGAAGCAGTTCAGTGAGCACCAGAGGCAAGAGGATGTTGTCACACACCTGGCCATGCATGCCACTGCCATTACACCTACCCAGACCTTCCATCTATTCCCAGCAGCTTTACTAGGAGAAGAATGACTATGCTAGGTCTCGCGACTGACTAAGCCTATCTCTACCTTATTTGACCAGGGTAATAATATTGCAACACTACAATGGACAGGAATTGCTGTATAAATAAGTCAGCTGCAGAACTTGGTATTAATTGTGAAGGTGACCACAGGAATGCACTGGCTGTGCCACTATTTGGTTCACCACTGGCACAGAGTAACCCATGATCTTGGCAACTGAAGTGGAATCTCCAGCCTTCATCATGGATTGTACCTCTAGGGGGAGGTTATTCCTGTCTCGTCTCTTTCTCCTTCCCCATGAAAATCTGCTGCTTCTAACAGACACAGGACCACATGCACAGTATAGCCAATCAGGTGAGCAGTGAAGCCAAGAAAAAAATATGTAAAAGTTTGCCTAACAACAGGTGTAACAATGAGTATACATAACAGATCCATACCTTAAAAATCACTTCTGATATACAAAATAAATTTTCATAAGTTAAATAGGTGAACTCTATAACCACCCCCCTTTATTAGTATTTTTTCAGGTAATTATATGAAGTTTTTAACCCTAGCTCTAATTACAGACCTGATGGACACATTCCATGAACAACCATATCCCCTAGATAGCCATTGCTTGAGTGATCACCCTCATTTTTATGTTCCAATCCTCAATGACTCGTCAGTTTTTTCTCTGCTGATGACTTTAACATCACCATAATGTTTGCTTCTCTCCCTCAGTCTCAATGTTCTTCTCAGACCCAATCTCCCACCCCATCACCCCCAACTTACTACTGCCTACCATAGAATGTTGTTTCACAGCCAACTCACTCAAGAAAGTAACACATGCTTGTAGTTGCTCATAATAATCACCCAGCTCCAATAAAAAAAACAAACAAACATTTATAATAAGACCTTTAAAAAGCTAATCTTTTCACACAGGTTTAGTGCAGAGCTGGTCAAACGGAGTAACTGCATGGAGGTTCCGGTGTTAGAGGTCAATGTTTCTACAAGCCCTGCAATAGCCTTTGGCCCAAAGCAATCAAACTCTGACCTGGATATTGGCTCAAAGAGTTGGCATGAGCTCGCCAACTGTCACTGTTGCTAGTGACACCAACAAATGCAAGGGTAAAGAGGCTGACTGGGCTCTAGGGCAAGGGATTTATCAAGTCTGGAGATCCACTCCATTGCAAAGATGGCACAGTGCCCCAGTTGGTGGCAAAGTCCCAACCCAAAACTCACAATGACCTGTCTAGTAACTACTGTGTAACCTTACTGTGGTTAGCAGTAGTGGGTAGCTCTTTCAGAAGCTCGCACTTTCACTTTTCAGGGGAACCATGATACAAAGTTATGTCACTCAAGAAGCACTTCTCTTATTTTACTAGTACTTAAAAACAAACATTACACTTTCATCTATAAGTTAATAATAAAAAGTGCCTGATATATTCTTTGTATTTCTGAATCACAATGTACGGAACTTTTTAAAAATTAATATATATTTTAGTGGTTTTAGGATTACAGCAAAACTGAGTGGAAAATACTTTCCACATACTCAACACCTCTCCCAATTTCCTCTATTATTAACATCTTGACATTACTGTAGTATATCTGTCACAGCTGATAAGCCAATATTCATATAATATTATTAACTGAAGTCCAAAGTTTTCATTAGCATTCACTCTTTGTGTTGTGCATTCCACAGATTTTGACAAATGTTGAAGGTTTTAAAAAAATCCTTTACATTATATCCTGAGGAGCAATAAATCAGCTTACCTCAAGGAAACTTTTATTGCTTTAGCTTTGTAAAAGGAAACTTCATAGGGATATTATAATGTACATAATGCATTTCTTTTTAATGATTCATGGTTTCAAAGACTGTCTATAACATAGCCCTGCAAACATGTTTGACTTTCATAATCAAAAACCAACCATTCACAACTCTCAAACCTCCATCCTGGTTCCAAACCTGATACGATATCGGACTTGGGGGAGTTTGTCTGTTGATGACTCAGTCTGGAGATGTTTATAAAAAACAGCTGTGTCATTAAAAGATTTTTTTTAATGTAAATGAATGGGGCTGAAGTGAACATGGATTTGTTGACCCTATTCACTAATTATAGGTGGAACATGCATTGGTAGATTTGTGCAATAATCTTTTGTGATAATTTTTACATATCCTAGTCTCTGTACAAACCTGCCACAAAGAACAAACTCCTGCTTTCTTTTATTGAGGGGTTTCCAGGACTGTGTGTCTGCTCCTGAGCTCTGTTTTAAGTATGTGCATCCTTTGCTTGTATTTTGTGATAAAAAAGAAAAAGAACCCTTTGTTGTTGAGCACATTGGCATTATCCCTGTTATTTTTTTTCCTCTTTTTCGGGATATATGAAGTAAGTTATTCTTTTCCTGTGTATTTTCTGCTTTCGTAAACTTTTGTTTTAAAATGGTTTTATACAAGGGCTTTTTTACAACCTCTCCCCCAAATAAACAGCTGTATCCTAAGAAAGCACAGCAGTGTAAGGAGTGGCATGAGGAGACAGAAAAGATGAGGAAAAAAATCGGGGAAGGAAGACAGTAGAACTCAGGAGTGGCAAATGGAGACTGGATGCAGGAAAGAGCGATAGCAGTGGAACAGAGAGCTAGCTAGACATAAAGGCACAGTGACATGAATTTTTTGAGAGAGTGAGGGAGGAATGGACAAATTACATCTCAACGGCATGGCCCTTAAATTGGCTAAAAATTGTTCAATTGAATATATCAGTGGGAAATGAATATATCAGTGGGAAATGAATGCTGAACATATTAGAAGGTTGCTTTTTTATGTAAGTATGTAAAGATGATATCACGAATGCACAGAAAATTCCCTCTAAATCTGTTTCAAATTTTTTGGAAAGCTCAAGGGATAGGATTATTCCTGTTTAATAATACATACATTAGCTAGAAGTACCTTTATACATATATCAGTACCTTAAAAAAAAAGAAAGTGGCTTTCACACAAGGGTAGCTCAGTGGTTGCCTGGGGACATGAGCAGAGGGAGGAATGTACTGTAAAAGGGGCCTGAGGAAAGTTTTTCAGGAATGATAAAAATATTCTACATTCTGATTGTGGCAGCGGTTTCTCGGGTATATACATCTGCCAAAACTCATCAAATTATATGCCTTAAGTAACTGCAGTTTATATTTTATGTAAATGATACTCAATAAGCTTGATATTAACATTCCACCATGTATATCAATATCAAATTCTCATGTTGTTTTATATACACACATACACACACACGGGTATTTAAAAACTGGCTCTAACAAAGGCCAACTGCTTATCAGCGATTTTCAACCACTTTGACACAAGCATTTTTAAAACATGCAATACCTGACTATTAGTCAGGGGCACTGACCTCCTTTCCCTTAGACTGTCACATAAAAAATGACAACAGCCAACATAACAATAGCCATCTCATGTGAATGAACCAAAACTATACCTATTTTTATGAGATTGGCAAAAAAACATTTTTTGGTGTACTGCATAATTTTAGTAATTAGTTGATGTATGCAATGAGAGGAAAGAAGGTTGAAAATTGCTGCTACAGATGCAAATCTAAACTTTCACTAGCTATTAGTCTGGCTGCTTGGTTTGTCTTTGTTAGTGTCGTTAGGTGTGCTTACTACACAGAAAACTCCTCCCCATTTCCTTCCTTAAAAAGATGCAGAGTTTCAGGTGTACAGCATCATAATTACTGAAGCTCTGCCTCTTTTAAGGCATATTTTTCTACCCTGTCACTTACATGTTTATTTCTCGAGGTGGTGGAGTACAGTACTTCTAAACATCAACCCTTCTGCTTTTAGAGTAGCCATTAGTAAGGCAGGTTTAAAGCAAGGTTGCACAAAAATCTTGAGCCAAGTTGCAGTATGGATGTGCTCAGGGTCCCAGGGGTCAGGCACGAAACAAAGAATTGTTGTTTACCTGCAATCAGCATCTGCAAGAATATTCCAACATCAAATCCTAAATTTGTTACCACCATCATTTTTGTTTTTGGCTTTGAAACTCACGAGACTTTTGATACAAGTTGTCTAACAGCCAAATTCAATTTCAGATTATAAACAAACATTTTGAACACACACACACACATGCGGCAGAGCTTCTTGTGGCCTAGAAGGGAATGATCCTAGGATCTGAAAATTTGAATTGACTCTGCCATCTAGAGATGTAGAATCTTTGACAAGGAACTTAGTGTCTCCTTAGCTTCCAGAAGCTATCTGGCTGAGGATTTTTTTAATCATTTCAAGTATTTAAAACTACAATTTTTTACAGGGTATTTCTTAGAAAATGTTGAGAAACAGAATTTTGTTAATTTGGATGTCTAAATCCACTATGACTTAGTGATATAAAATTTTTGAGACTTTATAATTCATGTACATGTATCTGTGTGTGTATGTGTGTGTGTGTGTGTGTGTGTGTGTGTGTATTCTTTAGTCTCTAGGAAAACTGAAGGGGGCACCTGTTACTTTAGTTTACCTGGTCACATGAGAGGTCAGATGACTGATTATGTCTATAAGCAGATGCTAACAATCACTTCACAAGCAAGAATGATATGTAATGTCTTCCTAATAAATCACACATTTTAAACTTGTCAGGAGTCAAGCAGCCTTATCCGTACTCTAAAATTAAAAGTGAGTGACAAAACTTATTAATTAATTGAGCGTAGAAATTTAGTTTTGTATCATTTTTGTCAAAACAACCTTGATGATAAAAATCTCTGCATCCTCAGCTATAATTTCCTTAGTACTGAAAAGTATACGTAAAAGTCTGTGGATATTACAAATTCTTGTGATTAGAGTACTCATGGGTCATTTTGTGTCTTGGAGTATATTTAAGATCCAGAGAGTTTTTATGTGGGTAAATAAAATATAACTTCTACAAGCAGAAAAGAGCTGACTATAAAAACTCATAGTTTTCCTTTTCTACATTTAACTGCATTTAAAAAAGTATGTATCTTCCATCTGTGCATTTTCTACCTATAGTAGATGAAAAATAAAGTACAAGCAAATCTCATTAGTTTAAACGCAAAAGAAAACATCCATTTTTCTAAGAAGCACACAGTATGCCACAGGAATCTTGCAAGAGCTGGTTGCTCCTGACAATGCAACACTCATCAACAGGCAATAAGGAGAAACAGGCACAAAAGCTACGTAAGAACACACTCCCAGGCAAGGGTAAAATTTCCTCCTTTGTTCAAATAGTAGAGCCCTTAGCAATGGTATCCATACTCACTATTTCACATAGCTTTAGCATTTGCTGGGGCCCTCACTGTAGAGAAGATTTTGTGTTCACAGGTTTACATCTACAGGGTGGGGCAAAAGCAGGTTTACAGTTGTTCATATGGAAAATAATACAATAATAAATAATAACACAAAAACAAACTGTGTTTCTCATGCTCACAACTGTAAACCTATTTCTGCCTCATGCTGTACATGTGGCCTATGTCATCTCTGATGTATTTTGCTTTATTCTCTTCTATCAGTGACATTTCTGTATCAAGTGACACTAGCTCTTCTTGGCCCACACCTGCTCTGGACAGCAGCCTCCCTGCCCATCCTAGGCTGAAAAAAGGACCTGGTCCAGTCTAGGTTGATGTTACTGTAATACTGGTGACCGGTAAGGGGTACCCAGCGGCAGATGAATGTGATGATGTGGATATATTGAGATCTGGAAAAATGAAAGTGGACAGAGTCAGCTGTACCGCAAGAAAAGAGTCACCCTAAGAGTGAAACAGACACACAAGCAAAGGAGACACAAAGAGAAAGAGTGAGCCATACATCTAGAGAGAGAGGAGGGGGCAGGGAAAGAGAGGGAGCTTTCGAAAGCTGAAGAACTTTTCTAATAGTGCCAAATTAAAAGAACAATTACATGTGTGTTAATGATGCCACTCTGCCAGCATCTGCCACAATTTCTTAACTTCCTACCTAAATTTGGAAGCAGATGCAATCTTTAAAATTTTGTTCCCACAATTTTAACAGATATCTCATTTTATAAATGAAAAATAATAATTTTGTGCAGCAATAGCTCTAATTGTGGTCTTGCAGGCTCCCATGTGTAAAGACTCATATAAAGTTGTTTTTCATGTCTGTGACCATAGGCATGTTTGATATGTGTTGGTACTTGCCCATAGGCCAGGGAAAATTAAACTGAGGGCCAGATGCACAAAAGGGGTTTCCCATTACTAATCTTCAATTTCAATAAAGCAAATTATATGAAAAATTCCTATACTGCTCACAGCTGTTTTCATCATTTTCTGAAATGAGGAAATACTTGGCCTTTTTGGTATCCTTTAGTATAGTTATTATACTTTCACCATAATAGTTGTTCTTTTGAGGGCCAGGCTAACAAAAAATTCCTGACTGTGAAAAATTTGTAATTAGAAAATACCTACTATGGAGAATCTACACAACTTCAAACTCGAATTCAACAACGTTAGCACGGTTATATGCCTGGGTCAGGTGCTTGACCTCTTTGAGCCTCCTTTTCCTCATCTGTAAAATGAAGGGGGTAGGTACTGACAACCCCTTCTAGCAATGAAATTCTATCACTCAAGTTGGAGGAGGAGAATTTTTAAGGGGATTACACAAGGAAGCCACAGGATAGTTCTCCAGCTCTGTAGCAGCATTCTCGTTTCACTCCTTATGACCATGACTTTTATCTACAAATGCAACACTAATTCAGGAAATATTTGGGTAAAGTTAAAAAAAAACTTAGACGACTTATAGTTTGGAGATTTTGCAAAGGGCTTGAGTCCATCATTTAAAAAAAAATTACTGCATTTCAAAATGAACTACAAAATATTGTCACTAATATCTGGGTGGTGGATTATAACTGATTTTTATTTTCTTCTTTAGGCTTTTCTTTATTTTCTGAATTTCTCTACAATGAAAAAGTGCCACTCTCATCATTTAAAAAATTAGATATTGAAAAAGATTAGTGTATTTGTACAAGTTTGATCAGATCTCTCAAGTTTATTCTGAAATCACTGGGAAGTGGGGCACAAAAATCACACAGTATCACAATGTGTGCCTACACACAGTGGTTGGTTGCCCAAGCAGCTGACTGTCGTAGTTAGAATTGGGACATTATTATTACAACAAAAATCTATGGTTCACAGTCCTATGTGGAAATCGAAATGTGCATTTTATCTAAATAACATTTCTTTCCCCCTGCCCCCAGCATCCTGGCCCTTGAGAATCATGGTTAAAATTCCTTTCCAATTTAAAGTAAATGAAATGAAACATGAGGTCCTTTTTCTACCCACAAAAAAGCTTGCCAGACAAAATATAATTGCTAATGGGCTGTTTCTTATTTTTCCTCTTTTTATGCTCTAAAACACAACACATCAAAAGTTAAATATTAGCTGTCAAAACAAAACAAACCCCCCATATGAAAAACACAAGTATGAAGCTGATGACTTTTAATAAAAACAACTTCCATAGAAAAGAAAAAAATGTTTAAAAGACAACAAAACCAAATGTTGTCATTACTAAGTTCTACATGACAGCCTGAGGAAAGATACAAGGTGAGCTATAGAAAGGATCCAAATATAATTGGTAACTTCCAGTTTTACGGTTATCAAATAAGGGTTCAAAAATTCAAGAAAGACAGAAAATGAAGTTCTCCAAAATGACAATGACAGGCTTACTTCGGGTAGATCTCCAGAACAAATTCCATGTTGCACTCAGTTCTCATTAGTTGAGAAAGACACAGTAATACACTTCTTCATCCTCTACCTGGATTTAATCCAGCACCTACAACACATTATCTCTAAAATTACTCTATAGGACTGGTTAGTCACCTCTCTGCAGCCCACTCTTCAACTCACCCCCTTCCATTCACCCCAAGCTTGAGATCAAGCAGCATGGGATAGTAAGTGCCTTAGTCATGGGACTTAAGTTCAAAACCAAACCCTGCTGCATATTAGTTTTACACTCTCAAACAAGTTAACTAATCTTATCTGTGAAATGTGCATAACTACTTTGCAGAGTTGCTATGAGGATAAAATTACATAAAGGGTATCAATTCAACTCATGTATTTTCTAGAATTATAGTAGGCCTTCAAGTAATACTGTTTCCCCTTCTCCCCATACTCCTGGCTACTTACTCCAAGTATGATCAAATTTAACATTCATGGTTTTAATTACTCTCAAGCAAGCTCAATGGTATGTAGGACATGTAGTAATTTTAATTTTGTTAAGTAAGATTTTGAATAGAGCACACCCCAAGGGAGACAGTATGACATTGTGCTTAAAACCATGAACTTCTGAGGAGTAAACAATCTTTTGATGTCTACTTCCAACCTTGACCAACTGTGGGACCTAAGGCAAGTTACTTGACCACTCTGAGCCTGGTTCCTCATTTATAAAATGAAGAGAATATACCATGTATATAAGTCCCTGGCACACAGTAATTACCATAAATGGTAGCTGTTAATGGTCTTTCAATTATTCAGGACCATGTATGAGAACCAGTCACTTTTAAGACTAGCAAAGTAAGCTCAGCCAAGTACTCAAGTCATATCAAGGCACTGTCATTGTTCCCTACTCTGCTGAAGTTACATTTTATTGCATTTTGTAGAGGAAATTACATCAACCTCAGCACTAATGACTTTTTTGTTCAGATCATTCTTTGTTGGTGGGGGCGGGGAGCCTACCCTGTGCACTCTAGAATGTTAAAGCAGCATCCTTGGCCTCTAAGAGGCATGCCAAGCCCGAAGTTGTCGCAGCCAAAAATGTCTCCAGGCATTGTTCAATGTCTTCCGGGTGCGAAACTGCCCCAGTTAGAAACCAGTGGTCTAGAACTATTCCCCAAAAGGGGAATTCTCAAAATTCTCAGGAGGTAGCCCTGCAAGAGGGCAAAGGTTTACTGGAGCTACTATTTGCTATTAGCTACTCTTCTGGGCTCCACCATCCACTATTATCTATAATTCAAAGTTAACCACAAAAAAGTACTTTTTGGCCCAATTTGCTGTCAGAAGATGCTTTAAGGCACAGGAAGGAATGCTGGCTTGGCCATCTTCTCACTATTCTACACAGGGATACAAAACGCTGAACTTACATATTGAGAATTTGCTATGTCCTATTTACTTTACATAGAGCTTATCTTTTTTTTAAAAAAGACCATAGACCTTAAGATGACTTAAAAACTGTATTAGTAACCTAAGATGAAAAGTTATGTCTTAGTTGGGGAGGTGAGATAAAATTTATGTAGTGAACAATTCTCTGGAAAAAAATGACTCCACTATTTGCATGACTAAAGCATGTTTAATGTATATAAGGTGCTATGTTAATCTCCAAAAGACTTTGGACAACTCTTGATTATTCACAACAAATTCATTTTCTAGCTTTCATTTAATAACTGCGCCAGAGGGCAGAAGCCATTTCTTATCCACCTAGCACAGAGCCTCTAACAGAGGTGGTAAAACTCAGTAAATGTTTGTTGAATAAATGAATCATCATATATTCTGCTTAATTAAGTACTCCATTGGCAAAATAAAACCTTTCTTTGCTCTCATCCAACAGGAGCTGAAAGAAAAGCTCTTTTAAGAGAAAATAATTATAGTCGACTCTCTTTTACCCCAAATCCCAACAACTGGAAAGTTCAATTAACCAAAAAAGTTTTGTAGGCAAAAATTGGGGAAAGCAGCCAAAGAGATAAGTTCGACCAAGTGCCAACATTTGTTCAACTCCCACAAGGTTATAAAAGCCAATGTTTCTGGCAACAGAGGGGAAAAAGGGAAAGGTGTGAGGAAGAAGGGAATCAGGAAGTGGAGGGCAGGAAAACAGGGGTTATTCTCAGAAGGTTACCTTCCATTCATTCAAAAAACTTATTTTTTTAAATGTTAAGACTTTATGAGTGTCGGGCAATTTCTTACACAAATTTTGATTTACAAATTACTTTTGAAATGGATGTTAGCAAAATCTTCAAGGCTAAAATTTAGAAAGATATTTTATCATGTATTTGTTAATTTCTGAAATGTCATATTTCTTTTTTCCCTCCAGTCCCACAAGGCAACAGGTTCTCAAAAAGCTGCGTAAAAAGACACTCCATGTACGATTTTTGTATACAGAAACTTGAGGCCCACTACCCATCAACATGCTTCTCTCTGTAAAAGAGTTTACCTCTCTCCGCACTCTATTCATAAAAGGAAAAACAACCTGCACGCAATCTTGTACACAAAAAATCAATGTATAATTTTTGACTCCCCAAAGGCTATTCCTGAGTACTTGAGGGTACTGGTTCCAGGACACCCCACAGGTACTCAAATCCGTGCATATTCAAGTCACCTGTATAAAATGGTGCAGATCAATGCATATGGTCGGCGCTCCACATCGGCAGACTCCCAAGGGCAGACAGAAACCAGTACAGGTATTTACTGGGGGAAAAAATTACTGTTTAAGTGGATCCCTGAAGTTCAAACCTGTGTTGTTCAGCTGTACTATTTTTTTAGACTGTTGCCTATATATAGAATGCATATCACATTAACATTACAAATGGTGCATATAAAATCATTTATTTAAATGTATTTTCATTAATCTTCGAGACCCAAATCCCTACTTCCGTTTAAACATTTCCAGGTTAGCATTTCCAATAAACAAGTAATAATATAATTTCATTGGTTCATTAGTTTAATACTTACTAAATTAGCTCCAATACACTGGCATCATACAAGAGAAATTTTTACTAATTTAAATCTTACACATATTTTTTAATGTTTCACCCAAAAAACTGGACTTGGTTTAAAAAAACACACACATACAAAACAAAATGCTCTCCTTCTCCAAAAACTCAATATGGGAATGGAAGCTTAGAATTTCAAAAACAAGATATGGCTATAGAACCTATATGGTAGTATTAAACTATGTAATTATTGGGAGGTGGTTTGTACAAATCATGGCCTATCTGACCAATTTCCTGTTGCATAAAGATTATATTTGCTCTTAAAAAATGTTAAATAAGCATTTTTAAAGACTGAAGGTAAAAACTAGATTGGAACCTTATGTAACCAAAATGGGAAAGCAGTATATAGCTTCACCACATTAAAGGCCTGAGCCTCTTTAATATGTATTCGTCTTAAGCAAACAAGAGCATGAGTTTCCAAAGGCAAAGCTACCATCCCACAAGCCCTTGCTTCTTCAGTGTAAGGAATGGGGAGGGTTCTGTTCCTGCAGAAGACGAGCTGAGGAAGGAAAGGCTTTGCAAAATTCCAAGGGGCCCATAATTTAAATTTATGCTATTCTGCAAATGTTCACATTTCCAAGAAGCAACATAAAACACATTAAAACTGTCTTAATCAAAATAACGGAAAAAATTATTCCTGCTGCTCTATAAGCTTGCCATAGATTTGATAACCCAGGGAAGAATTACAGGCAATTACAAAATGATGGCTCCAATTAGGAAAACTGGATCTATTCCAAATTCAAATCAAAGGGGGTTCGGATAATCCCGAAGGAATAATTTAAATGAATATACGGGACTTCCAGCAAAGACATATGACGTTTATTCTATTTCTACTTCTTCTGAAAGGTAAGCAAAATGCTACAACGATGGATCTTTTGCCCTTCAGGAAATTCAAAAACCAAACCTGGGGTCCCCTTAATAAACCGTATTCTCTTCTTTTCCCAAGGGGTGTCTCCCTGGTACAAGATTTTTATTGTAAAGGGTAAAATCAAAACAAACCCGAGAAACACATATGCAGTCCCAAATGCAGAAAATAATATAGCACCGAACCCGAACCACACACAGTTTTCCCTTGCTGATTTCCGAAAGACTACCTAGTCCTGGACGATGAGAAGAGGCCGCGAGGAATGGAAAAGAAAGAGAAACTTCGAAAGCAGAGAGTGCTCTCCGAGAGCCTAGAACAGACGGCACCTTATAGGGATTTCAAGCTTTTTGAGATGGAAAGGTCACACCCTGCAGTTTTTGAAAAATCTACCTTCTAAGGACCAACCCACGTGATAGAACCTTCCTGTAGCTTCTCCAGGTTCCACTCTGGAGCTGAAATCCACCACTATCCCCTCAATTGGACAACCATCCCACCCCGCCCCCACGACATCCACTTAGAAGCCCAGCGGGTTCTCCCCCTCCCTCCCCACTCTCCCTGTACTCCCCCACTCCTCCAATGCCCCCTGCATCCCCGTGGAGAAAAACCTGAAGAGTCCCTTACCTCCACTCCTTAGCATCCCCACCCCCATCATCTTCGTTGAGAGAACTAAGGAGGGTCCCCCTTCACTCC
>PVJD01013642.1:0-32927 GCA_004026545.1 Mormoops blainvillei
CTGAAATAGAAATGGGGTGACATTTCAGTCCAACCCAGTCTATTTATTTAAGCTGTTATTGATGTTTTTCTTTGAGACTTTTAATTTACCTTCCATGAAAGAAGCCATAGATACTTTACATTTACATCAATGACTTACTCTAAGAATTCCTGTTGATTAAAAAATAATCAGTATTAATTTAAAGGACTTTAACTGTATTTCTTTTCTTATTTTTCCCCTTTATGGCTGAGAGTTTTTTCCTCTGAGGCAATACAAAGTTAAAGCCTATACTCAGAGGCAGGAAGACTTGGGTTGGGAGACAGAGTGAGCTGGTTGGGGACCTAAAGCAGCGGCTGATTGTGCAAACTGTCTAGTGATATGTCTTTCGTCAGAAAGTGAAAAAGATGAGTAGAGCTCAGGAGGAAGCTAGCACAGTGGTTGAATGGTTAGGTAAAGGTAAACCAGGGTGGCATCACTAAAAGGCCCAAGGTCTCCATAGTAGGAACCACAGTTCTAAAGGGGGAGGTGAACCAGGCACTAGATGGCATTGGTAGGGAACAAGGCTGTGAAGCATGTGGGCATGGGGATGAGCAGCTAGCAGTTGATAGAGCTGCACGGAAGGTCAAGAGAAGTTCTGCCCCACTTTAATCACTGATCAGGTCACCTGAGCAAGCTTCTAACCTCAGGCCATATGTGTAAAGCTTTTGGTGCACATTCGTTACAATATTATGATAACCAATGAGAAAATTGGGTAGCACAGTCATTGGTTTTATGAGAGCATATATTTATTTGTTTACTTTTTTTTTTTAGAGAGAGAGAGAGAGACAGAGACAGATAGACGAGAAGGGAGGGAGGAAGAGAGGGAGAGAAACATCAATGTGCAAGAGATAGGAGGACTGGTTGCCTCTCACACACCCCCAACTGGGGACCTGGCCTGACGCCCAGGCATGTGTACTGACCAGGAATCAAATCGGCAACCTTTTGGTTTTCAGGCCGACACTCAATCTACTGAGCCACACCAGCCAAGGCATATGAGAGTGTATATTTAATAAAATAAGCACTCAGAAAACTTGTAAGTTACCAAAAATTAAAAGGAACTCAACTAAGCTTTGCCTGCCTTGTACTAATCATATTAATATGTGTTGTGCATACATGTGTACAACCGTAATCTCAAGACGGCAAGAGTCTGAAGTATGTGATAGGTAGCAGAGGTCAGTGTCGCTCACCAACTTAAATGATCTACTTTTCAGAGATGAAGACATTATTAAGGCCTGAGTTTCAAGTCATTATTAAATCACTGAGGTCCCATCTAATGTGAGACTAATGGTCTCCTTCATTCATCTAGTGCTTTATTTATTCAGGTGTGCTTACAAAAAGCTTGTTGAAAATGGGCTAGTCTATACTTTTTTTCTTTTCCTTTCTGAAAGCATACTATCAGTCAAGATATTTCTGTAGTACTTTAACAAGAGAGGTCATGGCGGCCTATTTTTCATGAACATCTGATAATATCACATACTCTTGCATATAATCTTCCATTTCAGACAATATTAAAGTGAATGCCCTGATTTCCTCATAAACTGGCATTCTCTTAAATTGGTGATGCCTATCAAAGTTCTGAATTACCTTACTTATAAAGACAGAACGTTGTGATGAACAAGAGTGTTCTTCTAGAAATGAGAATCTAGATATTATCAGATATTTACTAAATGAGGTGTTATGTCTTTTGCATACATAAATAATATAGAGTGCAGAGTATTTTAGGGGAAGGGAAAGGCCTTAGAAAAACTATTTTTTTTTTGTTTAAATTAAATTTATTGGGAATGTACCCCCAAAATTTTGCAAACACTTATTTGTAAAGATACATGTGCCCTTATGTTCATTGCAGCATTACTCACAGTGACAAAGACATGGACACAAACTAAGTGTCATTCAACCAATAGTTGGAGAAAGATGTGACATATACAGGGTATGGCCCTTTTTTATAACAAAATCTGTTATTAAAAAATCATAAGCATGTAATTCTGGAACATAACAATATCACACTCAAGCACACCATAGGACATTTTAGGTGAAATGTTCAAATTAAAACTATAAATTATTACAGCCATATTAGTACCCTACCAACCACACTGAAGCAGGCATTACTTCTGCCGGACCCTGTGTGTGTGTGTATGTGTGTGTGTGTGTGGAATGGAATACTACTTAGCCATAAAAAACATGAAATATTGTCATTTGAACAACGTGGATGGATCTTGAGAGTACCATGCTAAATGAAACAAGTCAGATGGAAAGAACTAGAATTGCTATGTCTTAATGTCTTTATTTGAAAGTAAGAAACTAAGGGTCATGGACATTGGTGACATACCAAGGTCAGGGGCAGAATATACTCCCAGTCCCAATCTCCCTCCAAATTGGGGACACGCCCTACAGAGGATAGGTCAGATGATTTTAAGTCATTTAAGAAATAGCTGAGAATAATACAGCGAGAAAGTTATTCTCTTTCTAAACATCTTTCAATACTTCTGATTTACATATAGTAGAAAGCCTTGGTATAAAACAAGTATAATTTTTAATGCCTCTGTAATATCTGTTAGTCTCTGATTTTATAAAGAGAGCAGGTTGGAAGCATCTCAGGCAGCAGCATGAAACTAGAACTTGATGGCATTTTTAATTTAAATTTATTTTTAACATTCACTCTTATATTTTTCAAAATGACATTGTTTTGCATTTACAACAGTGATTTAAGTTTATTTTAAAGAATAAATTAATTTTGGTACCACAATGGAGTTGATATAACATACCATGTAAGAGCTCAAGTGATCTTTAGCAATTGCAAAAAACCGTAAAGGCAGTATCAGATTACTAAATGTGAGTGAAACCAAATATAACAATATCATTTATACCACTAACTGTGAGTTTATAAATCCTGATATTTGTATAACTTATATGTTATCTAGTTATTTGCAGCTACTTAATAATTTTGTGAAATAAACAAAGCAAACATTACCATCCCTATTTTACAGTGGAAGATAATGAAGCCAGAGAAATAAACCTTATATATGATCACAAAACAAACAACTGTTACAGCCTTGAGAGAATTCATTTTCTCCAGAGGCTATTCTGCCTGTTAGTCAGCAGGACACTTGTCCCATCAGTTAATGAAAAGGGAAAGTCTGCTGTACGCAATAGGCAGTAGGTATTGACTGGGTTTTAATGGGCTCCAATTTCTAATACTAAGGAAAAGCCATGGTTGCACTTCCTGTCTAAAACATTCAATGTATTAAAATTGAATAAATTGAAATTCATTAACCATTAAGTATAAGAAAAATGAAGGAGATATATTTTTAAGGTATAAAGCTATGAACCATGAACACAAAAACAGTACAACTTATTTGAATGCTTATAGTACTGTACAGCAAGAATATATTAAATAAAATTCAGAGATTAAAAAGATACAAATAATAAATGTGCAAACCAGACTAATCACCTCCACTGTATCAAGCTGATGTAAGCTACCTTAATATGCATTATATCATTGAATCTTCAATACAACCCACTGCTTTAGGTTATCTTAATTCCGTAAATGAAGAAACTGCGGTTCTAAGAATTTAAATGGCAGGTCTAAGGTATCTTGAACAGTGTCTCTCTATTTGCATAAACGTCTTCATTGCTCTATCCCCTTAATGATTTGGGAGAAGAAAAACCTGATTTCGTAGTTCTGACTGATTCATTAAGTACTTTGGGTCTTAGTTTTGGACAGTTTTTCAGAGGTATCAAAGGCTGCATTATGTCATCTTAAGCTGGGATGATTTTTAATTCACAATATTGCATTCCTTGGGATCACCATTCATTATAAAACATAATCTTACAGGATTAAAGTTAAATCCCCTTCTTTTTCATCCCAGCTTCTGGATACTGTTCAAAGTATAAAGATTTGTCCACCTGATGCACTGATCTTGTACACTGAGCGGGCTTCACAATGCCGTTAAGTATAGCTAGAGCAGCTTGATCTGTAAAGACAGAAAATCCCCTTTTTGCTTACCCACAATACTGCAAATTGGAGTATGGCTGGAGAGGTGCCATAAAACTCCTCTTTTAGCCTAAACATCTCCACAGCAGACTGGCAGAATATTCGCAAGACCTTCAGGGTCATTGTTTTTGATTAAGAAATTTCTCTCTTGAAGGTCTTATTAAAAAGAACAGGAGTACCTAGGAGAGATTACACAGCAGTCTATGCTAATGTGTTCATTTATCATAATACACTACATTTCTATGACACTTAATACTTCACACTTCTCTCTCTCTCAGCCTCCTAACTCCTAACATTTCATAACTGATGAAGTACTGTTATTAGTTCCATTTTGCACAGGAGGAGCAGGAAACGGCTGCCATTTGCCGTGCAGGTGGAGCTCATTTGTAAGAGGACAAGGCCCTAGCTCTTTACTGAGTGGCCAAGGCTCTTTGTGTGCAGAGAGCAGGACCCGTGGAATGGGACTCTGAAACCTTAGGATAGAAAAGATGAGTTGAAGGATAGCAAGGTCTGGGGAGAAGCTTTTTGGCCAGAGGTGATGCCAATAATGAGTCATTGCTATAAAAAAGCTGGATATTGAACAAGGAGGAGGGGCCCAGAAATGAAATTATAGTATTCCAAGGTGTTAGAGCTCAAAAGTATCTCCAGGTTTACTGGTCTCTCACTCTCATTTTACAGATGATTGCCAGATGAGACTCTAAAAAAGATTAAGAAGCAAACCAGATGACACACGGGAAGAAAAAAAAACCTAGCTGAAACAAAAGTCAGGTGTCCTAAATTCATATCCTGTACTCTTTCACGCACCTTACAATTTTGTCAAAGGGTGGTATTTTAGAAAGAATTTAAATTAAGTTATTATTGTCAATGAAAATAGTAAAAACGTATGGTGTGGAAGTTACATTTGGATGGAAGTGGTAAGAATTTGAGGAAAGTGAAGTGTGAAGGAAAAAAATGAAAGATGGAAGAACCTATACCTGAAAGGAGCCATGTATCTGTTAAATGTCAGTGACTGATAATATGGCAATATTCATAATCAATAATAAAAGCATGAGCTAATGAGAGTTGTGAAAAAGGTCTTTGATAAACTAATTTATAGCAAAGGGTGAAAGTGGAGCAAAGTGTCTCAAGTGGTTTCCCTCAGACTTTATTTAGAAGGTGTGATGTTCTGTAGGCAAACTCTTCCTTGAGTGATTGTGTTTTTCTTAGCATGATTGAGAGAATGTGAAGTATTTTTAGTGAGTGTTTTGACAGGATTTACTTAGCAATTTGTAAATAATAAAAACTTGCTGATTGTACATTCTACTCAAAGTGCATTTGCCTCAAAGGCATTTTTAAGGAATATAATGCAGACGAGACGGAAGAAAAAACAGCTCTTCTAAGGATATTTCATGTACAAGTTTAGTTTATTATTTTTCTTCCATGCTCCAGGTGGGAGGTAAAGAGGTCATCTGTCCCATGTGGGGGGCTTAGTGAATATTGTGTGTAAATCTTCTTAAAATATTTTGAAGCCTGATGTTTTTGGAGAACCACTCTATTGAAAACAGAAATCTAACTGCCAACAAGCAAGGCAATAAGGGAGTAAATATTAACCTTCTCCAGAAACTCAAGGGTTTTTTTTGTTCTTTTGTTTTTTGTTTTTTGCTTTTTTCAATCAGGATCCAAAGAATATACTGGCTTTCGGCTCTTGGGTACATTTTAGTCGCTGATAGACTTCCATTGCACTTCCCTGTTTATGCAACAAGCTGTGCGTCATGCAAGGCTTGCTTGCAGCAGAAGTAGAGAGTGTGATGCTTTGGCACTGGCCGTGGGAGGTCAGAAGTAAAAAAAGCAGGCTGAGTCCAGGCTTGTTCGGCTTGGCAGATGATGTGCCACACTGTGGTGATTTTATAGCCTAACTTATGACATGAGAGGTGGTGCACTTACGATTTGGTCACAAGCCTGTGATCTCAGCAGTGAACTAAGGAGAAAGAAAAGTTGTCTTTGGTTTGTCCCTTTAGAAGCTGAGCCTAAAATGGGGCTTCTTAGGAAAGCCATTTATTAAGGGAATGCAGACAGAAAGGAAGCAAGAGAAGCAGGAATCTGATAGGGAAAATGGCTAAAGAAGGATGTTATCTCTGGTGGGGAAAAGGCTTAGTCTGTGCCACACCCTGGCACACAAATTGCACCACAGGGTTGGTCCCACCTTGAGGTGAAGATGCTACCCTTTTCACGTTATTGACTGCTGGCTGCTGGGAGGGTGGCAGGTAGCCTCTTAGGCAAGAATCCCACTGAACCAAGGGTAATTCCCTCGAGAAGGGTGCTGTTGGGTGTCTTAGCATCAACACTCAACGGCTGGCTGGAAATGATTTCACTAGCCCCCTGTAAGAGTTCTAGGCTGGCCACCAGGAGCCCGTGCTGGTGCTAGTAAACCAGGTCACCTTTAGGAATACTCACGAAGGGAGCAGACAGGAGTACATACTTAAAGAAGAAATGTGGAACTCCTGTTTGCTCTAGGCTGGTGGGTATTCAAGGGGCATTAGTGGGTCTAGTCATGAGACAAAGCGGTATGAGCCTCCAGTCAAGTGGGCCATTGGGTCAAGAGCGTCATGGGAGCAAGGCTTCCATGACCAAGTGGCTGAAGGAACAAGGGCAGAGATGAGCCTCTAGGGAAAAGGAGGAACAGGCCTAGATAAAAGGTCTGAGCCCTGGCCAAACCCTCAAAGGACACAGTCAGTTCCAGCGGGGGAACTGACATGTAGACCAAGGGATAAGACAAGTCAGCATCAGGCTGGGAAAACAGAGAGAAGATTTGGGCAAGTTTATGGTCTTGTGAACACTCAAGGATATGGAGTTCTTCCAACCACACAAAGATTACAGAAGTAAAACTCATTCCAGAATCCACTAGCTAATGGATTTTCATCTATAGCTATACATGATAACCACATCCAGGCTGACCCAGGCAGGCTTCAGGGGGGTCTAGGTGGCCAGGCCTCAGTGATTCCTGCATTTTGGGGAAAGGGAGATGACAATTAAACCCTTAGAAATCCTAATCTCAATATCCTCAAACATTCACTGCCAGTAGATGCCTCCATAAATGTGCGGGATCTCTTATTTCCCCTTTCTTTTTACTTCTACTGTTTCACCATATTTTCTAATACTATTTCATATGACCCTGTACTGATGTGGCAAATAGAAATTTCTGTGAAGAACAAGGACCTTTAAAAGGGTAGCCTCCTGTTACTAAAATAGGTATAAGAACAACATCTAAAAGAGGGCTCTATATATCACAGGCACACTGGCTAGACGATGAAATGCGAGTTTCGTTCTTTCCTTCATTAGTTTTAGAGAGCAGATTTAATATTTGATTCGCTTGTTTGATTCACCTGTTGTGACAGAAAGATTCAGCATAGACTGTCTAGTCATGAGAACTCTACTCAGAATACCGGCTTTATTTCAAAATGTACCACTAAATTACTGTAATAGCATCATATATGTGTCTCCAATTGTGTATATTGCAGAATAAGTTTACATTCTCCTAACATTTGCAAAAGCTAACGCTCCCAGTACCTGTGGAATTTTCCGGGCGCTGCTTTTGTTGGGCTAGAAAATGCGTGGGGGCAAATCACAGAATTCCTCAGATTTGCTGTTGCAACAGAAGCAATCCCAGCAGCTTTTCCTTCTTGCTGATTTTTAACTGATTTAGTTCTGAATGCTAGTGGTTCCTCAGTGAAACAGAAAAGACTTACACAGCTTCACATTGGCAGTGAAAATCCTCATGGAAGTCATTTTTAATTTTGGAAGAAACTTCCACTAAAAACAGCTCTTCTTCACCAGACCTTGGCAAGAAAGGAAGGAAATTCCTCCATTTTAGTAACAGATATTTTAAGTGATTTTGCCCTTAAATACTGAGATAATCCTGAGATTTTCCCAGTACCACATCTGCCATTTAGTTACTTTCGGTGTTGTGCAGAAAAAAAGATAAGTGGTTTCAGATTCAATTAACGATTGCATCCTCATTGGTGATTGTCATTCTTCCAGCCAAGCCTCCTTTCCACCTCTACAGAACAACTCTATATTCATATTCTAGATAAGGTTCAATATCGCCTCTTTTGTAGATTTCCCTGTGTTAGTCAGTTACTCTTGCCTCTGGCCCTTGTATACTGTGCATTCTCAAGTAATAGTTTTAGAACAATAACTAACATTTCTTGAGCACTTCTCATGCACCAAGCACCATGCTAAGCACTTTATAGCCACTATAACATTTAATCTTCATGAAAATTCTATGAGAAATGTAATACTAGTATCCCCATTATACAAGTAAAAATGCCCTACCTCCCACGTTTCTGCCCAGACAATCCCTTGGCTCTTTATCGAGTGCATCTCAGAAGGCATTTTGTAAAGTTTAATGTGAGAAAATCAAACATTAGCCTTGCATGCTACAAGGGAAAATCAATTTTCGAAGAGCTATAACATACTTTAAACTCTTTAATTGTACGCCACTTTTAGACACACTCTTCATTGATACATCTGAGCACATTGCAAGTGTTCTTTAATTTGGTTCCTTTTCCTACAGGCATTTTTAAATTCAGGCACACTTGTTTTATCGCACTATACAGATATTGCTTTTTTTATTTTCAAATTGAAGTTTCGTGGCAACCCTGTGTTGAGCAAGTCTAATGGTAGAATTTTTCCAACAACATTTGCTCACTTGGTGTCTCTGTGTCACGCTGGTAATTCTCACAATATTTCAGACATTTTCCTTATCATTTTATTTGTCATGGTGATCTATGGTGAGTGATCTTTGATGTTAGTAGTATGATTATTTGGGGGTGCCATGAGATATGCCCATTAAGAGTGGATTTACTCCTTAAATGTTATGTGTGTTCTGAATGCTCTCCTGACCAGACACTCCCCAGTCTCTCTGTCTCTCTGTAGCCCTCCCTATTTCCTGAGACATGGTAGTACTAAAATTGGGGCAATTATTCACCTTACAATGGCTCCTAAGTGTTCAAGGGAAGAGTCACATATGCCTCACTTTAAATTGAAAGCTAGAAATGATTAAGCTTAGTGAAGAGAGGATGTCGAAAGCTGAGAGAGGCCAAATGCTAGGTCTCTCGTGCCAAACAATTAGCCAAGTTGTGAGTGCAAAGAAAAGTTCTTGAAGAAAATCGAAAGTGCTTCTCCAGTGAACACGCAAATAATAAAGTAAGGCAGCAATATTGCTGGTATGGAGAAAGCTTTAGTGGTCTGAATAGAAGATTAAACCAGCCACAACATTCCCTTAAAAACCAAAGCTTAATCCAGAGCAAGGTTCTAACATTCTGCATTGCTATAAAGGCTGAGAGAGGTGAGGAAGCTAGAGAAGAAAAGTTCAAATCCAGCAGAGGTTGGTTGATGAGGTTTAAGGAAAGAAGCCATCTCTATAACTTAAAAGCACAACGTGAAGAAGCAAATGCTGGTGTTGAAGCTGCAGAAGATTATCCAGAAGATCTAGTCAAGATAATTAATGAAGGTGGTTACACTGAACAACAGATTTTCAATAGATGAAACAGCCTTATATCAGAAGATGCCACCCAGGACTTTCAAAGTTTGAGATGATAAATCAATGACTGGTTTCAAAGATTCAAAGATTCAAAGAACAGGCTGACTTTCCTGTTAGGGACTAATGCAGCTGATGACTTGAACTTGAAGCCAACATTGATGTACCATTCTGAAAATACTAGGGCTCTTAAGAATCTTGCTGTCTACTCTGCCTATGCTCTATAAATAGAATAGCAAATACTGGATGACATCTCATCTGTTTATAGCATGGCTTCTTGAATATCTTAAGCTAACTATTGAGACCTACTACTCAGAAAGAAAACTTCTTTTAAAATATTACTGCACATTGACAATACACCTGGTCACCCAACAGCTCTGATAAAGATGTATAATGAGGTTAATGTTGTTTTCGTGCCTCCTAACACAACATACATTCTGCAGGTTATAGGTCAAGAAATAATTTCAACTTTTAATTCTTATTATTTAAGAAGTATGTTTGGTAAAGCAATAGTGGCCATCTATTGTGATTCCTCTGATGGATCCGGGCAAAGTAAATTGAAAACCTTCTGGAAAGGATTTACCATTCCAGCTGCCATTAAAAACATTCATGGTTCATGAAAAGAGGTCAAAATATCAACATTAACAGGAGTTTAAAAGATGTTGATTCCACCCCTCATGGATGACTTTGAGGAATTTAAGATTTTGGTGTGGGGGGGATGTGAATAACTGTAGATGTGGTAGAAATAGCAAGAAAACTAGAAACAAAAGTGCAGCTTGAAGATGTGACTAAATTGTTGCAATCCCATGTCAAAACCTCAATGGAGAGAAGTTGTTTCTTATGGATGAGCAAATAAAGTGGTTTCTTGAGATGGAATCTATTTCTGGTGAAGATGCTGTGACATTCGTTGAATGACAACAAGGGATTTAGAATATGTTGATAAAGCAGCAGCAGGGTTTAAGAGGACCGACTCCAATTTTGAAAGAAGTTCTACCGTGAGTAAAATGCTATCAAACAGCATTGCATGCTAAGAGAAATTATTCGCAAAAGGAAGAGTCAGTTAAGCTGAAAAACTTCATTGTTGCCTTACTTTAAGAAATTGCCGCAGCCATTCCAACTTTCTGCAATCACCACCCTGATCAGTCAGCAGCATCGACATCAAGGCAAGAACCTCTACCAGCGAAAAGTCTATGACTCACTGCAGACTCAGGTGATGCTTAGTGTATTTAGTATATTTTTAATTAAGGCATGTGAGTTGTTTTTCGAGACAAGATAGTGTAAAGATAACTTTTATAAGCACAGGGAAACCAAAAAATCCATGACTTATTTTTTGTTTTTGTTTTTGTGTTTTGTTTTTTTTTGTCTTAAGAGGCATTTATTTCTCACAGTCCTGGAGGCTGGGAAGTTCAAGATCAAAGTGCTGAACAATTCAGTGATTCAGTTCTTGGTGAGGGCCCTTTCTTGGCCTGTAGGTTGTCACCTTCTTGCTATGTGCTCACAAGATAGAGAAAGAGAGTTCTGGTATCTCTTTCTCTTCTTATCAGGGCACTAATCCTATCATGGGGGCTCTACCATCATGACCTTATCTAAACCTAATTACCTCTCAAAGTCCCACCCCTAAATACGATCACATTAGGGGTTGGGACCTCAACATATGAATTTGTTGGAACACAAACGTTCAGGAAAAGAAACTCTCTCATACTCACCTCAACTCTGCTATTCCTTTTGGAGGAAAGAGAGTGTTCATTAAGGCTGTGCACTGGGTGCAGTTCTAATTTCCCACTCCCCTGAGGGCAGCGGGAAGGCAGTCTGCTAGACTGGAGTGTTCAAAGCAGGATCTTTCACATCCTAGGATGGGATTGGACCTGCTGGCAGGTTTTCCTGCTGCTGTGGCATCATATCAATGTCAGATTTCTTATCTTTGCCCCACATTTAACAAGGCATGGAAGCTTCCCTCCACAAATCAGTCATGGTAAAATTAGCCCCACCAAACCCCAAACAGAAAGCACCACAACTCAGCAAGCTGAACCTCAACAGGCTCACTCATGAAAACAACTGCTAGAACATTTAAGCAGATTTCTTGTGGCTTTGACCCCGTTTGCAGCCATTGCTATTACTCTCTGACCCCAACCCCAAGGCCTCTCAGGTCACCACAGCACATGGGCCTTAGCCATGTGACTTGTTTTATTGCAAGTGGCCTGGAATTAGACTTGCAATATCTCTGAGGTATGCCTGTGTACTTTAAGCATATTTGCTTGTAAGTTTGATCTCCTTTATGGGAAACATTCATTGTCCTATTTTTCCCTTAAAAATATTTGACAAGAGCAACATTGTTTATAAAATTATACCTGAAGAAAATTGTATTTGTCTTATATGTATTCTGTTATTTAGAAATAATCCAATGATAGTTTAAAACTAAAAATCCAAAGAAAATTATGGGAGTCAGAGAGTCCTATTAATCTATGTTTATCCATCAACCCACAAAAATATCTCATGATATTCAGTGGCATTTCTATTTATATTCTGGCTGCTTGCTGAACTCATATCTGATAAATAGTGTGCTTAAGTTACTAATTTTTAAGTAACAGAAAGAGAGCCTTTCCCTGTCTGTGGTAAAGGGCCCCTGGTCACTGACAAAACTCTAGGTGGTGCCTGAGTGCAGGAAGAGATGAATGTATTCTTCTCCTGAGCATTAAACTTTCAAATTTATATAGTGGTAGTTTAAATGCAAGGGAATGTGGTTCAACACAAAGGCAAAAATAGTGACAACAATAAAAAAATTTAAATGCAGAATAATATAAAAAAGAGTAATCTCTGGAAACAAAGAGATTCTTTGAAACACAGATAGATAAAAGACCACTGTTTCCAGCTTTCCCACAGTCTTCAACTCATCCTAAAGCCTCCTTTTTTCTTCTTTGACCTCCTGTTAATGGGCTCACCTCCACTACTCCACACACCCTCCCACCCACCCTGAGCTTTATATCCACATAGAATCCTGGATTTCCTGTTGTATGTTTGCGTGCGCAATATAGTATTGAAGACGTTTAACTGAAAATATTTTCTCAAGTGAATAGGAGAAACAAAAAAGGACTATTTCAAATTGAGGTAGTTGGTGTTAATATGCCCATTATGGAATATACCCATTTTTTAAAAATAAGGAGAGCTATAAGTACTTCCAGACCTTTGAATGGTAGCAGGAGGGCTATGCCATTTTCTTCCTTTCCTGTCGCATCATGGGTTAGCTTATTTTCCTTGTCCCTTCCTAATTCTAAAGCACGTAAGAAGAAGAGACGCTGCCTAGGCAGTTAAGACAGCCCTGGTCATGGAGAGTCTGCATTTTATCCAATGCTGGACACTCATGAGAGTAACTGTAAGTATCTGTGTTATCAAAAAATAGTATTTTTTGATAAGTGACAGGGTACAGGCTTTTAATAATGACTGTCTAAGTGAAAAAGACAAAGCATTGTAAATATGCTGAATAACAGAAATATTCAGTATATACTCAATAATGCTGACATCATCAGCATTTAAAATCACATTAACAATGCCAGATAAATTATTGCATTCACTTAAAGTACTGCCAAGTTGGCTGTATAATTTATGAATATTAATTTAATTAAATTAGTGGCAACACATAAATAATATAGTTTTCAAGAAATCTATCACAAGAGAAAACAGAAACCAGCTTATAAAATCAATTTATATTCTTTTTATGTGATATGGTATATAACCAAGTGCTGCAAAAATATCATCCTTAGGAACCAAGAACATATGAGTAGATTAAATTTATAGTACTGCTTGATCATCATGCAACTTAGGATTGCAGATAGGTATTAGAGAAGTGTTATCAAACATGATGCTACATAGCGAAAGTTGTATTTAGCTCAGTATTGTGGGACTAAAATAGTAGATTTGTTTATAGTGCTGCTTATATATTATATACTCTGCAGGGAGTCAGTAGCAAACTAACATTTCCTTTTCCTCTGGTAGTATTGGCCTTTGGTAGCTTGAAGAATTGCTGCTAAAACATGTTTAGCTTGAATATATCACTTGCTGTGAGGTATAAAATACTAAATTCCTACTTTTTTCCTTAGACTCTGCAACCAAAAGAAACACTCAACCATGCATTTTCCAGAACTGTAATCCATGTGTAATCTCTATGGTAAATGTCATCAGTTCTTTAAATGGTACAGCCACAGGAAAGCCACTACTTCTAAATACTGCAATGTAATAGTAATTTTCCTGATTGAATAAATATACTCAAAAGTTAAAGTTTGCTTGAGAGGACAAAACTGAAAAACAATTTTTTGAAGCTTTTTCAAAGCAGGAAACTATTCTGTTTCCATTTAGTCAACATGTCTTTTTCTATTTTATCATGTCTACTTGTTTTTTTACTGGTGACTAAGAGATTTCAATAACTTCATTTCCTCTTTAAATCATAGAGCTCTTTAAGGTAATTTACAATCATGTAATGATTCTCAAGATATTCTAACCTCAGCTTCATCATCGTCATCATCAGCCTTGCCACCCAATTAAAATAGAACAGGAATTCTATGCTTTGCTGAAAATAGGTTATAAATGTATTATATTCCCACTAGTTGGTTTGAGAGTAAGAATTTTACAAAAGGAAGAGTTCATTTAATACATCTCTATTAAATGCCTTCCATATGCTTTGCACGGTTCTAGGCACTGGAAATCTAATAGGGAACCCGATATATTGAAGACTGCCTTATTGGAACTAGCATTGTCTGTTGAAGAGAGGTGGGAAAAGAAAACACATAAATGGGAAAAGATATAATAATTCAGGTGTTGATAAATTCTATTGATAAAGTAAAAATAATGAGGGTATGGAATGCTGGGTTGGAGGGTATGTTAAGGCAGTGTGGGCTATTGATAGTTTTTATGGGATACTCAGGAAAGTCCTCACTTAGAAAATATTCAAGCACAGACCTGAAGGAGTGAAGACAGAAAAATCACCCAGAAATCTGAATAAATACATTCCAGGCAGAGAAAGCTACTTATAAGGACCTTATCAAGAGAATGCATGGAATGTTTGGGGGAAAGAAAGAGAGCAGGTGTGGCTGTGGCCACAGGAGTATGGATGAGGGGAGTGGGAAAAAGTCAGATCAGAAAAGTATCTAGGGACAGAAAAATTTTGTAGGTCATGTTAGGGTTTAGAATTAGATAGGTAGATATACTTTGCCTCCTTGCACAACCAAAATAAGGAAAATAACAAATTTAAAAATCAAAAACAACCAGAACTGCCAGAAAATCTAACTGTATGGAACTCCGACAAGTAAGGAGTTAAAGAAGGAATATTCATCCAGACTGGTAGGGGGTGTGGAGACGGGCAGCCGGGGTAAGGCAGTGGCTGGCAGACCAGGCACTCCCACATTCAAAGTGCAGATAAACCGGGAAGAACAACTGGGGAGCAAGAGAGACTGCGCAGCCCAGGGTTCCAGTGTAGGAAAAGAAAGTCTCAAGATCTCTGGCTGTGAAAATCTGTGGGGCTTGCAGTGGCAGAAGGAACTCCCAGACTCACAGGAGCATTTGTTGGAGAGACCCACAGAGTTCCAGAATGTAAACAAACCCACACACCCACCCAGGAACCAGCACCAGAAGGGCTCAATTTGCTTGTGAGTAGTGGGAGAAGTGACTGAAAATGGGGTGAGAGCTGACTAAATGGCATTGTTCCCTCTTGGACCTCTCCCCCACATATAGCACCACAACACAGTGACATGATGTGGGTTACCCTGCCCTGGCAAATATAAGACTCCACCCCTTACAATGTAATAGGAGCCCTCAAACAAAGAAATATGGTTAAAATGAAAGAACAGATCAAAACTCCAGAAACAATACAACTAAGTAATGAAGAAATGGCCAACCTATCAGATACAGAGTTCAAAGTTCTGATAATGAGGATGCTCACAGAAATGGTTGAGTATGGTCACAAAATGGAGGAAAGAGTGAAGGCTGTGCAAAGTGAAATAAAGAAAAATACACATGGAACCAAAAATGAAGGGAAGGAAACCTGGACTCAAATCAATAATTTAGAGCAGAAAGAAGAACTAAACATTCAACTAGAACAGAATGAAGAAACAAGAACTCAGAAAAATGAGGAGAGGCTAAGGAACCTCTAGGGCAACTTCAAACCTTCTGACATCTGAATTGTAAGGGTGCCAGGAGAAGAGGAAGAGCAAGAAATTGAAAACTTATTTGAAAAAATAATGAAGGAGAACTTTCCCAACCTAGCAAAGCAAATAGAGTTCCAGGAAGTCCAGGAAGCTCAGAAAGTCCCAAAGGGAGCACACACCAAGGCGCATCATCATTATATTATCCAAGATTAAACATAAGGAGAGAATCTTAAAAGAAGCAAGAGAAAAGGAGAGAGTTACCTACAGAGGAATTCCCATAAGACTATCAGCTGATTTCTCAAAAGAAACCTTACAGGCAAGAAGGGGCTGGAAAGAAATGTTCAAAGTCATGAAAACAAGGACCTACAGCCTGGATTACTCCATCCAGCAAAGCTATCATTTAGAATGGAAGGGCAGATAAAGCGTTTGCCAGATAACGTAAACTTAAAGGAGTTCATCATCACCTAGCCTTTATTATATGAAATGTTAAAGGGACCTATCTAAGAAAAAGGAGAAATCAGAAGTATGAACAGTACAATAACAACAAACTCACAACTATTAACAACTGAATCTAAAAACAAAACAAAACTAACAAAAACCAAACTAAGCAAACAACTAGAACAAGAACAGAATCACAGAAATGGAGAGCACATGGAGGGTATCAGCACAGAGGGGGAGGGGAGAAAAGGTACAGGGAATAAGAAGCATAAATGGTAGGCACAAAATAGACAGGGGAGGTTAAGAATAGTATAGGAAATAGAGAAACCAAAGAACTTATATGTACAACCCATGGACATGAACTAAGAGGGGTGGGAAATGCTGGAGGGAATGGGGGTACCGGGCAAAGGGGGAAAAAGGGGAGAAAAAAATGAGACAACTGTAATAGTATAATCAATAAAATATACTTTAAAAAAAAGGTTTGGGATTTTATTTGGAATGAAAAAGAAAGTCATTAAAATGTGTCAACCAAGAAGAAACATAGTCCGACTTGTGGTTTACAAGTATCACTCTGGCTGCTGTTGATTGTAGGTTATGGGAGTTTAGTACAGAAGGAGGGAAATTAGTTCAAAAGCTTTTGTCATAATCCAGAACTCACTGTTGATGTGAGAAGAAGTGATAGACTCTGAACCTAGTTGGAAACCAGAGTATTTAGGACTTTTTAATGGATCTAATATGGGCTGTGAAAGAGTCATCAAGAATGATCCCATTAAATGGATGATTTGATCTGAGCAACTACAAAGATGGATTTTCTTCCTGTTAAAACAATAAAAACTGTGAAAGAAGTTTATGTCAGAGTGGGAGTTGAAAAATCACGGGTTTGGTATTGGATATGTTACAAATGAGATGCACATCAGACATCTAAATGAAGATATTAAGTAGGTACCTAGATAAAAGTCTGGAATTCATACTTGAAATTTCTGACTTTGAGAGTCCTTAAAGTGAAGATGGTATTTAAAGCCATTCGACTGTGTGAAGTTATTCAGGGAGTAGGTTGAAAAGAGCAAAGATTTGAAAACTGGACTCTGGGATAATCCAAAGATTAAAAGTTGATAGATAATGAATAACCAGCAAAAGGAACTGAGAAGAATTGAAAAGGAAAGGATAAACCTAAAATGAGTGGTATCCTGGAAAGCAAATGGAAAAAATATTTCAAAAAGAGCAAATGCAATATCCTTACTGAACAAGAAGACTGAGAATTGACCCCTGTTGATAGCAATGGGAGGTTTTCATTGATCCAGATATGAGGTATCTTGGTGGAGTAGTGGGGATGAAAGTCTAATTTCAATGGGTCGAAAGGAAACGTGTGAAGAGAAATTGGAGGTAGGGAATATAGTCAACATGTTTAAGAATTTCCATTGAAAAGAGAAAGAGGGAGAGGTGGGACTGTGTTAGAGATAAAATGTACTGTGGGAAATTCAAAAGGGGAAGATTTTTTTTTTCCTAAGGAGAAAGTGGAAGGTTCTAAAGTGGTGGTAATGTAGAGGATTTCGATGGCCAGGCATGAGAAAAAGACCTTTCTAGTCAGAAAAGCATATTTAAAACACAGAAGATCTTTAGCACTGAGAGATGTGGCTGGAGAGTGTGATAACTGAGGGTGTAATCTGGAGTGAAGAAGAAAATGCAACCAGAAAAGCAGGTGAGGGTCAAATTGGGGAACTATTGAGTATTGGTTGCAGGGTTTAGAATTTACACAATGTATCATGAACCAGCAGACAGTTTTTAACAAATATGTATGTTTTATGGTAACTCTAGCAGACTGTTTGTATTGGAGGATCCACTGGAAGACTGAACCAAATAGATGGAAATAACTAGAAAATAATTTCATTTCTGAAGAGGAGAAATGAAGGCATCAAGTAGGAGGTAAAAATTGGACAGATCAGAGAAACGCTTCAAACAGATAATCAGTAACTGCGGGGAAAAGGATTTGATAGCAACACCAAGGCTTCTAGAGGGTTGAGGGAGACTGGTGATGCTGTCTATCCTACATAACAAAAAAGGAAAGTACTGGTTTGGGGGGAGTGGTGTTCTGTTCCATACCAGCTTTCCTGGCCCAACATTAATCTAAATTACTCCTACATAGGGAGATTCTGTGAGTCTTCCACAAGTAGGATGGGAGGGAAGAGGGCAAAATTTAAAGAGATTATATTAGAATAAAAACCCAGAAGGATAAAAAAACAAGCTTGGCAAAATCATCACTCTTTGGAGGATGTCATGGCTTGGTATCTCTCCCCGTTAATTGTTTCACCTTCCTGAATCCAAGGCTACTTTGTTCAAGGCACCTAAGCCACTGCTCTCAGGGCCTTGACAGTTGATTTGTCCATCTTACAACTGATTCATTTTGTTGGTTGACTCAAAACAGAAGATACTTTGATGAGTTATATGTCTCAGCCTCTTAACATACCCTACGTACTCTAACACATAGGAGAGATATATAGCACAACATTTGGAATCTATTGCCCAAATCTAGTGGAGAGCCCCACTGAAATTTTTTTCAATAATTAGATAAACAAATGCTTCTTTTCAGCACAACTTTTATTAAGATTAACCTCATTTTTCCAGACCTCAGAAACCCTTTGATCCCAGGTTTATCAATGGTTTCAATTCTTTTACGTATTTCGGGTAGGAGCCATCCTTTCATCCCCCATTTTCTAGTCTATGGATTCAAAAGCGAAACAATGATCAGTTGTTCAATTCGCAGGCATTATTCACCATGTTTGGCTAATCAAAAGACTGGCAAGCTTTAGTGGCATCCAATAATTTGAAGTTGTTATATCAAGAAGAACTGTAAACAGGGACATTTCAAGACAGTGCTGTTCACCGCTCATTAAGATTCTGTTCGAAAGTATTCAAAAGGTTTATTTTTCTCTGTCTTAAAGTGCTCTGCACAGTACTTTCTTTATTGTCCCTCATGTTCTTATGATGTCAGTTTGTGAATGGAGCTATCATTGTGAGCAACGCACTGCCTAGCTGTCCAGGGGGAATGGAGAAATTGCACAGCTTCAACAAGGAAGCAGTTTTCCAATTTTTGCTAAAGGGGAAAAAATATCACATGTCTGTCTGAAAGAGACAATGTGCATTTGGGTTTGAGGGAGGCAACCTTTATTATGCGTGAGATGAAACATTGTTTTTATTAAGAAGGGTTGTTATTGGTTTTGGGCAGCACAGCACACTGGTGTGTGGGTTTCAATATGCCATTTGTCTTTTCAACCTCTACTGCCATTTAAAATGTCACCCGTTTTTCCCAGTGGCGAGGTAACACCATGGGAACGGCATTCAAATCACTTCACAGAGTACAAGCCAATTTTAACAAATTCTTAATTAAAACCCAGCCAAATCTCTCCTTGCACTGCCAAAATCCTTCCTGTGTATTTCCCAATTAAATATCCTTTCCGTGAAGAAGTAGGCTCCTAGAGCTGCCAGAACCAAATCACTAATGTCTTTATAACAATGAGACCTTGCTGTTCTCACACCATGTTCAGATACCTTAATTCCTTTGGCTTTTGCAAACATTTGAGAGATAATGCATTCATTAATTCATTCAGTAGACATTTATTGAACACCTACTACATATCGAAAACTTTTCTAGACCTTGGGGTTGCATCACTGAGCAGAATAATATCCTTGTAAAGACAGTGTGCAGCCATTCCAGTAGGGGAAGCAAACAATAAGTAAATAAACAGCTTTATGTATTTATTAATAATATAATATAAATTATAGATAATATAATATTAGGTTGGTAAATGTTGTGAAGACAAGGTAGAGGAAGGGAAGAGTGAGTGACAGCGTGTGTTGCTTTAATCAAGATATACCAAAAAAGGCCTCATTAAAGAAGGGATATTATTTAAATAGAGAACCAAATGGGTGCCTAACAATTCAGGGAGAGAAAAAGTCAGTGCATAGGCCAGAGGCAGAGCTGAGCTGTCTTTATGCTAATGAAGCTGAAACTTTCAGGTGCCTCATTTGATCAGACTTCTGCCAAGGCTCTAGGACGGGCCCCTTCCTTACCTTCTGCTCACAGAGTCACATTTTTTTTTTTCACAAAATTGTACAATAAGGGGTTTGAACAACAATTTGTTATGGTTTTGCTACCCCTTTTCACTCCTACTTCTATTTCCATTGCACTTCCCTCCTTCCTGGCAGGTGGCGTTGGAGTGGCCATTGATGGGGTCATGAGAAAATACATGTCATCTGGTGACAGTGGGTTTATGTAGTTTGCAGTCACTTTTTGTTGAAGCTATCACTGGCTTCCCAGTGGAGGAATCCAGGTGTACTCCTACATTCCCTCCGCTGCGGTACAGAGGGCAGCTAGTTAATACAAGTAATATTATGATGTTTGTCAGCTTATTCAAATTTGGAAAATGTTTTTCACACACCCCATCACAGATATTGTTTACATAAATTTCAGTTATCAATGTATAACTTGTTAATATTAAAGGACATCGACTAGGTAAGAGCCCCAGTAGGTGAGGAAACCAAGACAGAAAGAATTCGAGACAGGTGCTGAAGGACTCACTGCTTACCATGGGAACACTGAGTCTCCTGAATTTGAGTCATTCCCCTGGTGAGATTTCTAAGAGAATTAGACGGGTAATAAAGAAATCTCCTAAATGTTATGGAAAGAGTTAAAAATTCTGCTTTCGAAGAATTAAAATATTGTATCATCCTAGAATATACTTAAATATTTAAATTAAGTCATGTCACATAACTAATTTAAAATAAAATGCCTTATCTGTTTTACTGAGTTTTCACAAATTGGCATTTAAAATATATGTAACATCAAGCAACATCTTAGGTAAGCTGAATTATCCAGAGAAAGACTTGATATTTTTCTGGTGGAAACAGCTTTCCATTGTGTCAGCAAAAAAAAAAAAAAAAAAAAAAAAAAATCAAGCAATAAATTATTCTCTGGCTTGTCAAAAAAAGACATTGCTTCAAGTTTGACCTGAAGGAGTCACGGGAAATCTGATGGGAATAGCTCAGGACTGAAAAAAATCCTTCTGAGGAAATGACCCTGTCTGGTTTTCCTCTGTTCTTAGTGGAATCTGGTATAAATGGCTTACAAGTGCCCCTTTAATGATGCAGTTCAAGTGCTATCAGCTGTGTCACATCAGATTGGAAGTGGCCTCACCAGGACTTTAGGACCTGATAAGGTAGGTACAAAACAGCAAAATGGAAAGACCTTATGATACTAAATAATTCAATAGGTCTCCAAGGAGAAGATAAATATGAATCTGATCTACCTTGGCAGCATCATATCTGTCACTATTACAGAATGCAGAATTCAACGTGGGAATGAAAAATAAGAATGGGTATCACCATTTGAGAGTTGAGAAGGGCTAAACTGAAACAAAAATTCACTTGAGGGAAAGCGGCGCGCACTACAAAATGAATCAAAAGAAAGCATTTGCCAGGTAGTCGTACAATGATGAGAATCTGGGGGAGAAACTATGGGTTGATAAATTAGATTCTAAGACCACCTCCCCAGAGTAATTACTTTGAAGGTGAGACATTTTCCTGCACTGAACTTAAATGTTTTCCCTGCATCATGTGCATGAAGCAAAGGCATTTTGGGCTTTGCCTTGCTCACTAACATGGCTTATTTTTTTTTTAGTTCCATTTTCAGAATAGTATTTGGGTAAGCGCAGATAATCCACCCAGTTAGAGCAGAAAAGCAAGTTATTTTCTTAGTCAGTTTAAAGAAGCCCAGTGCCTCAGTATTCCAGCCTGTTCCTTTTCCCCCATTGTCTGGAGTGGGGCAAACAAAAAGTAACAGTTTTAGTCAAATCTTTATTTTGCCTACTCTTTATTTTGACTCCTCAAACCTTTAACTAAATTATTTTCATAGAGGAGACCAATAATTCAAGGAGAAAAAAACATGATACCTGTAGTTCACCTTTTGTTAGCTTCCTTAGAATGAATGGCTAAGTAAAAATAAGGAAAAAAGTCATTTTTTTAAAAAATTGAGTTTTTCTCTGGAAGAGTTGACAGTTCAATTACAGATGTATAGATTTCCAACCTGAAGGGAAATACAAATAACATGTCAAAACCTTTTGAAAGTAGGAGCATATGGAGAATTATTATATTCTTAGCAAAATATTTTTAAACAAATGGATTTGATAGCTATTTTTTAGAAATATTGTGCTTTATAATGATGGGATAGAAGATTAAATATGTTTATTGTAGATTCACCATGGGACATTGATTTTTCAATTGAAATCGTAAAATCCTGGAATTGGACACTTAAGAACAAAATGCTTAATATGAATAATGATATGATTTATCCAACCAATTACAAATAAAGTAATGGAGAACAGATGGGGAGATGGTAAGGGTCAGAACTCTACATTCATCTCAAAGCGCCATCCTTCTCATGGGGCTTACACAACTCATTCTAGGGCCATTTCCATGGTGGAAATCAAATGCAACTGCTGGGTCCAGTAGGGTGGGCCTTCCAGTCTGCCCCTCGCAGAGATGACTTAGAGTGAGAAATTCTGAGTGGTGCCAAGCATGCCACTGGCTTCAAAACAGATCATATTGGTTTTTTTAAGTACATATATAGTAAAAAAATAAATAAATAATAAAATTCCTGGTATGCTTTGTACAGAACTGCCAATTCTCTTTAAAATTCTTTGCTTATATTTATTATAACTGAAAATGACATATGGAAGTTAATTCTACTGAGAGAAGAATAATTCTCACCAATGTAAATGAAGAAATGTTCAAAGGGTTGCCTTCAACCTGCAGTTATAAGGCAAATACCCAGAAAGCTGTGATAGTTCTGTGTTTCTCCCCACTTACGTATGACAATACAACTGTTTACTTGCTATGAAATTAAGCACGTGATGGTGACCTTAAGAGGTTCTTACATTCAGAGTCTGGCAGGCCTGTATTTATGTTCCAGTTCCATTACATTCTGTGTGATATTGTATATGGTTTACAAATTGTCACCTATGTAGAATATATGTTAGAAAGTTCACCATTGAAGGTCATATTTATTCCTTGAAGCCTGTTCTGACAAAAGTCTATGAATTATAAAGCATGGAAAGAGGTTGAAACCATTCCCTAAGGGGCTGGCACCAGAGACTTGTCATTCAAGTGCATTTGTTTGGACACAGCATAAGATGGTAGTAAGGACACAAGTCATCAAAGAGGACTCCATGTATTGGTGCTTGTGTAGCTCCATTAACAGAAATTGAGAACACTAAAAATGTTGATTTGCGGGGAAAAGGTTATAAATTCAGTTTTGGAATATGGTGTTTGAGAACTGCTTATTTTCACAATAAAAATTGACTAGCAGGCAGTTGAATAAGAGACTAAAAGTGTGGAGGAAGGATCAGGGCCAGAGCTATGTATTTGGAAGTCATCAGCACACAGGTTATATTTAAAGTAATAAAGTTTGATACAACCTCTAAAATATGTATTTTGGAGGGATGATTTGCCCTTCCACAACTCATCTTTGACCTTCAGGGACGGAACACTGGGCTCGATGTATGACAGGTTTTATGTAACATGAATTTCTTATTTTTTCCTGTAGGCTTTTATGTTATCCTAAGAAAATATTTTTAGAACTACATAAAGCCTCTGTTATTAAAAAGCCTTTAGGTCTACGATATTTATTATTCCTCAGGTACTAGGACTACATTAATTGGAATAACATCCATGAACTCGTCACATGAAATAGAGAAGTCAGAGGGCTTTGTCTTTCCACAGGATGCCACGCAGCACAAAGCAAAGCCAGGGCTGAATGGTGCGCTTTCTCACCCCTTACAGGCGAGCGAAGCTGGGAGACGGCTCCTGCTGGGTGCAGCCTCGACGCTCTGCTCCTGCAGAGGACTCGCTCTACGGCAGCAGCGGTTCACAGCGCTCCTCCTCAGCTTGGCGGAGCATAAGTAGTAAAGTAAAATTTGTGCCAGCTGAATGGACATTCTCTCCTAGATACGTCAGACTCGGCTGCGAAGCTGGATAGCGCAATCTTCTCACTGGCTATGTGTTAATTAATTAATCATTTAATAAGCTGGACCTCCGCATTGGTTTTTAGTAAGCCCCAGCGTTTTATTTGTTTTCTAACTAGAAAATTGTGTCATTTATCATGATGGCTTTTTCCTGCTTTACATTGTTTTTCTGTTTGAAAAAATTATTCAAGTTCTTTAGTGAATAAAACTTTGGGTGCACTGGGGTAGACCAGAATGGCAATTACAGAGTCTTCATAAAAGTAGAAGGTATGTCAAACATAATTTAATAGAGTTGTTTTCAAGCCATTCGAATGAAATCTTATGAGGAACTGCAATATGTTAAATAAATATGGAACTGCCTATTGAAGCGAGGTCCCTCGTCAGCTCCCTCGGCCATCGTGGTCCTCGAGACTCGTGTGTGAAAGTCCAAGGGGCACAATTTGAAAAGTTCTGGGTAATACAGCCCCTACTAGACACATGAACACATCTCTCAACACAGATGCATGAATATGCAATGTTTTGAAAGTCCCTCTAGTGACAAATTTCCTGAGGTCTGCCTTGTCAAAGGCTTTCTTTGTGTCTAATTAAATTACTTCCACTGGTGGTTCCTCATCTATAAGACATTTCTTTATTTTATTTAAAAAAACTGTTTACGCCTGAGAGGATTCAGGTTGTTTAGTCAGGCATGATCTCCACTTATAGAAACCATATAGACTTTTCCCCAATAGATTCTACTTGCTTATTTGTTCAGTGACCTGCCTCTCTGTACAGGTCAGTGATTAATAAGAGTTTCTTGAGTGATGATGGCCTGTTCTGCACAGACATGAATGCGATGTTCTCTAAGCAGAAATTCTAGTTACTATCAGCATCTCAGGAATCCTTGGCCTTCTTTAACCTCACAGTCCATATAAAATTAGGTACTGAATGCGTCACCTGCCTATCATGACTACAGCTCTCTGTGGCTTTTTCAAGTGGTAGTTTTTGCTGTTGCACATTTTCGCGGGACTTCCCTGCTATGCATTATGTGGTCTCCAGACTCCAGGCTTTTGCTCAGAGTTTGGTCTTTTGTCACTATTTTGTCATTTTCCCATCTTAGCTAAAGTCACTCCCTATCAGGAACCTACTTAATCCCACTTCTGTCCTTGCTGTTCTGTAAAAATCTCCGTTAGGTGGCATACTTGTATTAAAAAAATTCATGCATAGCTTAGAGGCTGTGATTATTTCGCATTGGTGACTGTACTTCACTGAGTTAGACCATTGCCAAATTGCTGTTCATATTTGTACAAAGTAAACATACTCCTCTCAGGAGATGTCTCAGACTTGCAACTCATTTAAGCGATGAAGACAAAATGTGGATTGATTCTGGAAAGTTCATTATGATGTAGTTAGCCAGGGTGGATGTGTGAGATGGTGACAGATTACATAAGTATACTTATTATTCATTGGACTTCAGTTGTACTGAATGTGCATTGTATAACCTACCTTCTCAGAAAAAGAAATCCAATTGTTTTACTCTGTAAAGATATTCATCTTTAGTGTAAGGATTAAATGTTCTAGAATTGTCTTCTCCAGGTTCTTTTCTAATGGTTTCTAAATTTGTGTGAGATTTTCACATTCAATTCTTTCTTTTGCATGTAATCTCAACACTCTGAAGTAATTCTTTTTAAAATAATAATCATCATCTTAATAATAATTCAATGGATCACATGATATTAAAAAACTAGCAAACTTCTGCAAGAAAAATGTGTGTGCCAGAATCATTAAAGAAATCACACCTTTTTTTTAAATCAGAGGTACAATGAGAAATGTCTAGATATTTAATACATTTTGCCTGTCCATTATTGTAATTGGTGATGTAAAAGTAGAATTGAAGAACTACATTTTGGACCGTGCCTGATGGTCTAATAAGCCATTTCTCAGTCCCCTGCTCATTTCAGCCAGCACAGTGGTGGCAAAGACCATATCAGGATGTCAGTTCAAATCTTTTCTTTCCTTTCAGTCCTTCTGTGAATTAATTTGAGCAGCCACCTTCCTTCCTACCAATTTATGCCCAGACTGTAATCTTCTAGGGAACTCATCCCAACTAATTTGTTCATTTTTATATGTGTTCCTCTGGTTTTCCTTCTCACTCATATTTGATTTGGATGATAAAAGTCAAAAGAAAAGGACTGGCTAGCATGTCTTTATATGTGACTAGAAACCCTACACCGCCTCAACCAATCCCTGGAGACGTTTGGGCCTGAGGAAGCCTTCTGCACACCTGGATATGAGAGGTTGGGAAATCCAGTATCTAGTAGTCCAGGTAAAATTCAAGTGAGGCAAAAACACTGATTTTGAAGAAACATTTTCCAAACTGAGTTAGAGAGGGTGGCTTCCCAAAAATCACAATGAAAATAATTGATTTTAAATTTTCTTCACCAAAGAAAAAGGACACATTTAAAGGTTTCTGAGAGAATGTTTCTTTCTATGTTTCTATGGTTTTGTGTCTAATCAATTTAAGCTCGATTTTCAATAAGGATTCAGGGTAGAAATCAGGTTGAGTGAAAAGGGCAACACTATTGTTTCCCTGACTGTGTCATGAACAGAATGAGTTAGGATCTAGATCTATCAACAGAGAATCATATATGTCATCTGTGTGGAATATATCTTCATACATGCTCATGGATGATTGAATACCTTGGCCTAGCACTCACCGATGCCAGAAATTTTGCTATTAAAAACCCACACTCGGACTTATGCCTTCGCATTTTGCAGGGGCTAAATGCTCCTACACAGATTCAGATTAAGCCTTCTCAGTGGATCGAATATGGTTATAAAGGCCTTCATATTTAATCTTGAAGGCAGGCTTTTTATTTTTTCTTTAATAAAATAATAGGTATAACAAATATGAAAACACTGGGTGCCCACACAGGGCTGCAAAGGGCTTAGGTAAGACAAAGGAGCTGTGAAGAGACAATTCGACTCAAGGGTCTTATGATCTATGGCTGATAATTTTCCCAACTGGCAAACAGTGTCTGTTTGGGTGTTCAGCTCTGTCACCATGAGGCATCTCACCTTCTACCCAGCATCTCTATATCTGCTATGGGGAGGGGCGGGGCACTTGCTCAACTTAAGATCAGCAAAAAGAAAAAAATAAAAAAAAATAAGTCATTTCATTTCAAGAATATAATTAGCATTGCGAACAATATTTAGACAAAGTGCATGCCTATGTAAATGTGTCTGCTTGGTAACCACTTTAGTGCTTTCTACACCAAAACAGGTAATTAAAAAGCCCACTACTGAGCTCCTTCAATCTCAATGCAATGGATAACTGCATTAATGGAGAACATTTAATTCCAACCCATAATTAAGTTCAGCAGTCTGAAATTATTTGAGGTTTACTCTCCTTCCCTAAACATTTTGAAATTCTTCCAAACTGTCTCTGTCCTGGATTCTATGCTACATATACATCTATAGTGTCTACTCTTCCACAAACAATTAAATCACTTTGTTTAACAGATACAAGAAGTATCAATACCTTATTTCCTCTGGTTAATGAAAGTACTAGTTTAAAAGATGCATATTTATGAAATTTAGAAACCAGACATACATGAGAGATCATTTTAATTACCCCAGCTCTCACTTTAAAAAATGAAGAATCTAGCAATCAATGTAACAATTCAGGGTCTACCACTGTCAATGAAATATATTTCCTCTATTATGGTGACAGATTTTTAAAAACCATCTTTTTATTACGTTATACAGTGCAAACTATGAAATTAAAATTTTTAGAAATTTATTTCATAAACTAATAATAAAACTATTCTTGAACTAGTTTTTAGACCTCAAACATACCCAGCAGGCATTATCTATTGATCTTTATCAAGCCCTTCAATCTAATAGCCACTGCTACTGAGGAAGGTAAAGCAGACAGCATCATGCCTGATCGTTACATGAAGAAAGAAGTGTTTATCACAGGGTTCAGAGGATTTTTTCAAGATCACGTGGTAAGCCACCGGCGAGCAAGAAATAGAAGCTGGTCTTCAGGTTCCAGCCAAGCGTTCTTTCCACTGGAGTGAGTGGATTCTCACTTTCTCACTTATGTTCTCTTGTTGTCCCTTCCCTTCTCTTTCAGGTGTTGAAGACAGAGGATGGTCCGTGACTTTTACAGGGCCAGTTCACGCAGGAGACATTTCTATGCAGTCTTTTATGTCTTCTCAAAATATGAGAGTTTTTATTGTTTCAGTAATGTGTTACCACCAGCAATGAGCCTGTTTTTCTATCTGAGATTTGGTCAACTAGTCTGCTAAAGAAATGATTAAGGGACCCCCCCCTATACACACACACACGAATATATACATGCATGTATACATGTATACAATACACACATACACATGTGTTTGTATATATGTGTGCCCATATAAATACACATACATACATATATACATATACGTGTATATATACGTGTGTGTATATAAAGAAATAATTAAGGGACCCTCTCTCCATATACACACACATGTGTGTATATACATATATGTATATGTGTATATTTATACATATATACATGCATGTATATACACACATATGTATATAATCATGTGTCTGTGTGTGCTGGTACTCCAAAAAGCTTGGAGTCTAGCTAAGAAACAAGACCAATGCACATGAAATAATCAATGAATAGTATAAGACGAAATTCCAGAGTTTGTGAGAGAAATTCACTTTGGGTCAATGTTTTCACCTGTGTTGCGACTCTACAGGTGTGAAAGAGAGAGGCTGTGATGCCCAGCCCAGATCTCACACTCCTCGCAGGACTGAAACACATTCTTCCAGCTGCTGGGAGTGGTGGCTGATGATTCCCAGTGGAGCCTCTGTCCAAAATTGCCCTGGCTGACGCATTGTCTGTAGTCAGGGTCCCAGCTCCTTCTCAGGGAGAGCCTACATCGCATGGCTGGTTGATATTGAAGTGAGTAGGTGGAGGTGGAGTATAAAGACCCAGGACACATCCCTCAATTCCAAATAATTCTGAAGGATCATTTTAGCTCCAGAGTCCCCATAGGGGTTAGTTACACATTTGTAATAACTAAGTCTCGATTCAACTTGACCAAGGTTTTCCTTCTCCCTTTGTGTAGTGCTGCTCCCTTCACGCCCCCACAGGAGTTCTTCCTGGGAACATTCTCCAGTGTAACCTGATAAGCAGATATTCCAATCTCAGAGTTTCAGGGGAACCCAACCTACCTACTCTTCCTTTTCCCCTCTTCTATTTGAACTTTTTCTCTGATTTCCACCAGGATTAACTGTACCCACTACATTCACCCTAACCCAGCCCAGCACACTTGCTTGTATACTCATTCTTTCTCTCTCTTTCTGGTCCCCCCCTCCCCTTCTTTTGCCTTCTCTGCTTATTTCACAGGTGCAGCGGTTCTGTCTGGTTCTCTCACTTACCTCCCTGCATCAATTTTCACATTATGAATCTTCTCACCAATATGCTTATCTTCTTATGGACTTCCTCGTTGTTTGAGCCTAGGTAGTTTATCCAATGGAGTACGCCCAGCTGGGGGCCTCAGTGCCCGGGAGCAAAGGCGGCACAGGGCAGCTGCTCTCTGTTTCCACCAGGGAAGCTGGTTTAAACCTATGCTGTTGAAGTCCACTGAATGCTCTGGAAACTGATCCACAGAGGGGTGTATACACGGACGGAAAGATTTGTAATGCTAAGATAAAATCGGGGAGGAAAATGGGAGAACCGAACAGAAAGTGAGAAGGCACAAAGGAAGGACCAGCAGAGCCAGCAAGAGGCCAGGAATAAGGCGTGTGCCTCAGCTGAGTTTAAAGCACTGTTTTGTTGTTTTGGGGCTGCAGCACCACTGGTGTTTAAGAGGCCACGGCACAAACTAGGTCTTAAGGCACTTTGTGGCTATGGTAGCTCTGTGCTTCTGAGCCTGTATGCATAACAACTTTAAATTGGCGGGCCACATGCTTTCAAGTAAGTGTGCAAGCACTACAGGGACTGAATTGCCAGGATGCCCCTCCCCCCGCCTCTTCCCCCAGTATCTGATATTTGCCTGATAATATGCATATCAATATTCATGCATGGGGTTTTATGCCTCTGTGGGAGGTCTGGTAGGAAATCGGGGAAGGAAACAATGATTATGCCTTACTACCATAAATTGTCTTTCTGCATCTTCAATTCAAGTTTTCCCATATTTCCCATAGTGGCATGGTCTCCATATTATTTCTGGGAAAAGAAGGGGCTCTGGGTTTATTTAGCACCTACTAAGCACTGGGTTTTCTGTGTCCCATATGGTGCTATTAATATTTTTTATATAACCAGATGCTAGTTGGCATCCTTTGAGACTGAAATCAATTAACCCAAGCCCTTTATCATGTACTATCGTAAGTCCCATGTTTTCCCAGCAATTTTTGTGCGTGTCCAGATCATTTTCACAGTCACCTCTGGCTCTAATTTCTTCTTTAAGAGTTTCTTTAAGAGTTTCTTTATTCTAAACTCTTATTATCATTCTGGTCTTAAGTACATGACTGCTCTCTTCTGTGGACCTCATGCTGACCCAGATATGAAATTCAGCACCCCAAAAACACCCCAGCCAAGCAATTGAACAGATAACAGACTTTTTGAAAAAGTAGAGAATCTGTGATGTTTTATATCATGGCAGTGAAAAATAACATATTAAATAACAAAATCCTGTTCTAAAGTCTTTCAGCCACTCCAATACTACTGCATTATTTCCTGAAAACTGCAACTTCCTGTCTAGTTTCTCAGTTCTTCTTGTCTTCACTCTTCCTCATTACCCTGTCTCTCTATTTTCTATTCTGGCCTCAACTTCCTGGCATTATTAATCAGAGAATGTTCCCTTATTAACTCTTTACATATTTTGTATTTCCAAAAGTTCATTAACATGTCCCCTAAGCAAAGGGCTACTTCATTTATTCTGGGTCTTGCTTTTAGCACCACAGAATAACTGACAGACCCTTTGACATCATCTCTTTCTCCCTCCCTGCCATTCTTAGCACGTGGAAGGGATACCCCAAAGATATATTTTCCTACTGACATAAATTATGCCCTGCTGCTCGAGAAAAAAGAAGCAGGCTCTGTGATTTTGAATGATATTTATTTTTCTTTCCCCAATACTCAGAGACAAGGAAATTAACAGAGAGTACTCACAAAGACAGAGCCAGAACCCAGAGTGGGCCAAGCACCAACCCATTCGTTTACCACCAAGCTGCTTTTCCAGAACAGATGGTAGCCAGTGAATCTCCATTAACTACTAAATTAAGGAAACAGAGGGAAAAAGAGAGTATAATGGGTGGAAAGACAGAAGAGAAAAGGATCATCAATGATATTGAGTTTGTGATTGTTTTCCTTTCATTTATGTAAAGGGAGGGGGGGGAGAATGTGAGGAGTCAGGAGATGGTGTTGAACATTCGTTGTTAATTTGCTTCTGAATGCAAAGGAGACAATTTGGGAGAAAACAGTCTTTCTTTTGGTACTGAATGTCTACTTATAGCAAGCCATCTGCAAAGCAGCTGTCCAACAAAGATAATAAGCAGGTATCTATAAACTCTTATTCATCAAAATTATTCTTTGCTTCCCTGAACTGTTTCCAATGGGCCTTTATTTTCTGGAATTTCTACACATGCAAAAAAATCTTTTTGGGAACTTCTAGCTATATATATATATAAATATATATATATATATATATATATATTTATAATCTCCCATGTCAACCAGTGTGTGTGTGTGTGTGTGTATGTTTTTCTTTTCTAGAAACTCTCCAATAAAATCAGAAAGTAAAGGAGTTTAGAGTTTATAAAATAATACACTGGTCTGATAATCGTAGTTATGAAAATCTTTCTGAAATGACATATTTTCATGCCTCAGTAAGACCAACAAAGCATTATGCCTAAAATTATAACTTTTCCTGAATTCCACCTAGTGCTACCCTGGCCCCAACACACCCCTGGGAAGTTAGCAATATCCTGGCACCATAGGTAATAAAATCCTGACTTGACCTGGCCTGTGTGTGCCTGAACCTGTGGGGACAGCAGCCTGCAGTGAAAGCACATGTATAGTTAAACCTGTCCTTGCCAAGCTCCCCACTGAGACATAAGAGCACATATTATTCTTTAGCTGTAAGGGATGAACACATACAGCAAGATCTGTATTCGTGAGTAGCAGTACTATGCTTTATTTAGTACCAAAAAAAGTAAAGGCGAAAGCCCGTAATGGCTTTAGCACAGTTTAGAGGTCTCTTGAATAGCCTAACTCTGCATTTTTAAATACAGAAACAATAGTTTATTTCAAGCAAGTTGTTTTTCCCTAAACTGTGCTCCGTGAATGTCTCCTACTTTATAAGCATACTGTTGTTCTGCAGTAAATCCGTTGGGTTTTTATTCCTGTAGAAGCGAGCTAAGTGATTGCTATAGTTCTACTGTCATCACTTAAGTCAAGCCAAAAGAAACAGAGGTTTTTAAACTTTTTAATACATATTCTTCTGTGGGGCAGAAATTTGAAAAATACCTCCTGTAAGCTATGTGGTAATAATAACTTGCTATCTTAACCTTGAGATGCCATCTGCATTTCATAATGTAATTTCTCAGTTCTGAAAGGACAGTGATGAAATGATCTGACCTTTACATATTCAGGTTTGATTTCTCTCTCAGTGTTCAGTGGGAAAAATAAAAAGAACTAAATATACCTGAGCCTTTTCTGTCTTCTCTACCCTGAAATGGGTCGTCTAATTAGCTCCCTCGCTCTCTGCACCAAGGAAGAGTTGTCATGCTTTTCCCCTCCTGTTGTTGAAACCTGCCCAGCTCCCCGT
>PVJD01013643.1:0-32921 GCA_004026545.1 Mormoops blainvillei
TGGTTGCTTCTCACGTACCCCTCATGGGGGACCTGGCCCACAACCCAGGCATGTGCCCTGACTGGGAATCGAACCGTCGACCCTTTGATTCTCAGGATGGCACTCAATTCACTGAGCCACACCAGCCAGGGCTTTACTTATTTACTTTTAGAGAGAGGGGAAGGGAGGGAGAAAGAGAGGGAGGGAAACATTAATGTGGAGGAGATACATGGATTGGTTCTCTCACGCGCCCCCAACTGGCCAGTTGGGGACCTGGCCCTCAACCCAGGCATGTGCCCTGTCTGGGAATTGAACCAGGGACCTTTCAGTTCGCAGCCAACGTTCAATCCACTGAGCCACACCAGCCAGGGCTGCCCTGTTAAATTTTAATACTAGATATTCCTGTACTTATACCTGTGCTTCTACATGGAGAGAGTACAGTCTTTTTCACCCCCCAAGGATGAGTTTTCACTCTCGGGGGGGTGGGGGGATATCGCCCCCACTAAGAATGTATGCTTTACATTTTTCTCTGTAGAAAACTCTTCTGCCAACCTTCCCTTCTCCTTTTTGAATATTAGAGCTCACCTATCAGGGGTTAGAGATATAAAAATAAATGCAGATTTGAAATTCCTTCTGAGAGTATTTATTTGACAAACATTCATTCTGGTGTTTTACCTTTAAGAAAAAAAAAATTATTTTTTAATTAGAAACACCTTTAAATGTAGTAAATTAAGTGACCAGATTAATAGCATTTTATATTCCAAGTTTTAAAAAAAAGTTTTCATGTTAAAGAGAAAAACCTTTTGGCTGCCGTGATGTCTGCATACCAAATTATTCAAAATTAGACACGTTTTTTGTACAAGTCAGGACGTGCCTGGAGTGGTATCGCCCGCATTCACCAAAAAACAAAAGCCTTTGCACAAATCGCTCTGAATGTTAGATAAAGCGCCGTCTTTTGCCGTGTCTAACGCGCACCCATGGCGTTGTGCGCATTATACAAGGGATTATTATACCTCGTGGTATGTGATCGCTATATCCATGTATAATGTGCGTCCTTATTTTTTCTCTCAAAAATGTGGGCAAAGACGTGCGCATTATACACAGCAAAATACAGTAAGTCCCTTGGGACACTCGGCTCTAGCTTTCTGACCTTTCTCTCACGTCTCTGTGTTGGAAGCATTTTGTCTTTTAGGGGCAGAGATGAATATCAGAATGCTAAGTGTTCGGGCATAAAAAAATTACAGTCTCGGACAGCTCCACCACGGATTCCCTGTTCGTGTCCCACGGACAGCCCGTGGCTGTGACTGCACTGCAGCGGAGAGCTGCAGGGGAGCGGGAGACTCTCTGTGGCTGGGACGCACCTGCGCTGGGACACGGGGGGCTGCAGTTTTGGCCTGGCACCTGTTTCACGGTGTTGTTCAGGAATGCAGATGGCCTACTGGGGGTAATTTCAAAGAATCTATACTTTAAGACCAGTATAATTATGCGGATCGTTGGCTTTGTACTGCATTTGTCAAAAAAATAAGTTATTATACATCAAAAATACATGGGAAAAAGAGAGGGACCCCTGTGGGGAAGGTAAAGGTAAGTCAAACTGGGTTACGGCTCTCAGAGAGCGTCACACTGGGGGAGGCAGTGCTGGGACATGTGTTGTCCCCAATACCAGGCCTAGAGCTGACCCAGCAGGACTGCGACTCAGCAGGACGGCGCAGGTGTGGGAGGCAGGGGCCCTCCGTACAGGACAGCAGAGAGTCTGGGGACACAGCATGGTGCCCAGGGAGGCCCACAGGGGACACCGGCAGGCACTCCCGGGGCAGCTAGAAAGGGTCACCTGGGTTGGTCAGCTTCTCCTCCAGCTCGGCCTGTGTGGTCACACTCTCAGATTTCGGGGAGTGGATAATCAGCACGACAGAGCCTGCACAGCTGAGCAGACACCCCAACTTGCCCAAGATGTTGAGCTTCTCCTTCAGAAGGTAGGAGGCTAAAATGGACCTTCAATGAAAAAAAAAGAGGAATCAGAGTGGAAATCGTACCATCTGACCTGCGTCTACTCACTGCAGTCACTTTCGAAAAGCCACATTTCCTTGTCTAAAACGTTGTGATTGCTGACACTATGAAGCTACATTTTCTCCATAGCTGTATTTTACTTTTTAGTTCGCAAGAGTGGAGGGATTAGAAATTTATTGGACACAAACTGACTCAACTCAAACAGGGTTTTCCTATTAACTCTATGCATAGACGGTAAACAGTTAATGTACACACACCAGCTCACAGTTGTGTTGCTCAGTGGATATAAAATATACCAGAGTAGAAAAGTCAGTTTTATGACTGACAAAAGTAAAAATATCATTTCCTCATTTTTTAAATCAATTTAAAAAAAAGATTTTATTTATTTATTATTTGAGAAAGGGGATGAGAGGGAAACATCAGTGTGGTTGCCTCTTGGGCGCCCCCTACTGGGGACCTGGCCTGCAACCCAGGCACGTGGCCCGACAGGGAATCGAACCGGTGACCTTTTGGTTCGCAGGCCAGCATTCAATCCACGGAGCTGCACCAGCCAGGGCTAATCTTATTTTATTTTATTTTTTTGACAAGGCCGACTCTCTTATTCCGCTGTAAAATACCAGAGGACAGATGAAACAGTACTATAGCATGTATTAATACACACCATCAATAAAACAGAGCGGGCCGACAGAAAATGTGAGGTATACGAAGGACAACAGAACAGAAGATATCACTCATAAGGTCCAAGCTGAGGGGTGACAGCACACCATGCAGGGCCACATGGGGAAGCACCGGGTGGGTCGTCAGGCGGGGGGAGGGGAGGCTGTGAGTAGGGTGAGGACAGGTTCATGTTAATAACCCCAGACTCTGGCCCACGGGGGCTGTCTGGTACCTGGCGCTCAAGAGATGACGGGAAGAGGGGCTGAGGAAGGAGGTGGGTGGGGTGCAGGCTCTGGATTGGTTGGTGTGCATTTGAAAAGCAGGCCCCTCACCCTCTAGTAGGGGGGAGACCTCCTCCTAAGGAGAGAGGCTGGGGATGGAGGGAGGCCGGAGGCCGAGGCCCGGTGACTTGGGCATATTAAGGGCTCGTCCAGGACAAGGTGCGTCCGGCATGTGCAAGCAGGCAGGGGCTGAAGCATCAGCTTTGAGAGGCCAGAGACCGGGGTCATCAAGGACACACTAAGAAAGGATCCGGGCACGTGCCCACCCTGAGCCTGCTCCTCACGGAGAGCTAGCCCTCGCCCTGCCCCGCGCGGCTGGCATGGACATCCCAGGGCAGCTGGGACAGGGACAGAGCCCCCGGCTACCTAACGGCCTCCTGCAGCGGGAAAGCAGGGCAGCTTTGCTCCAAAGCCTTGCTCTCTGCGCGTCCTGGGCTGCGGCGACTCGAGCTGAGATTAACCGGAAGGCACGTGCAAGCGCTTTGACCTTAAACAGGAGTCGATGAAATCTCAGCCCCACCCAGCCCGCCACCTGCTTTTGCAAGTAACGTCTTATTGGATCACGCCACGTCCACGCGTGTGCTCTGCTCTCCGGCGACTTTCCGCGGAGACGGCAGAGGGGAGCAGTTACAACAGAAGCCACGGGGACCGCAGCCTGAGGTATCATCTGTCCTCTGGTCCTCTGCCACCGTGAGTTCAAGGGTTGAATGGTGAGCGAAAGTGACAACGCGACTACCTGGAGAGCTGGCCCGCGTTACATGCTGGCGCAAGGTGCCTGCGGGCATCAGGGCCACAGCGGCGCAGAGAGCAGCGTGCTCACGCGGGCGGGTTGGGGACTGGGGTGGCGGGCGCGGGGAGCAGCCGTGCGACGAAGAAAAGGCAACAAAAGGCGGAAGGAACTTCGTGCCAGACAAGGTCGACACACCACCTCAGTACTGTCAGGGGAGCCCACAGAGTGAGTGCAGAGCAGAAAGCAGGGTCTCGAAGACATTTACACACCCACGTACAACGCAGCACGATTCACGACAAAGTGTGGAAGCACCGCTGGTGTCTGTCCCCCGCGAGTGCGTGGGTTAGTTAGCAAAACGCTGTCTCTCCGAACGGAGTGCTATTCGGCCTTTAAAAAGGGAGTCCTGACGTACGCTACGACGTGGGTGAGCCTGGAGGATATCAAGCTACGTGCAACCAAAGACAAATACTTATGGCTACATCCCTATGGGGTACTTAGGATGGTCAAAGTCAAAGAAACAGGAAGGAGAATGGAGATTGCCAGGGTCTAGGGACGGGGAATGGGGAGTTAGCGTGTAATGGATATAGAGCCGCGATTTTCAACCGGTGTGCTGCAAGAATTTTTAAAATATGCAACACCTGCCTATTTAGTCAGGGGCACTGGCCTCTTTTCCCTTAGATTGTCAAATAAAAACATGACAACAGCCAACACAGCAATAACTGCAATGTGGAGGCCTTGTCTTGAACCATAAATAATTAGGTCATATAATAGGGTTGCATCTGATTTGTTAATTCTTGGCACCAGAAATCCTTATATATAAGTAAAGGCAACCAATTTTTTAAAAGGTCACTTTGGAGCAAAAAGGATAGGTAATTACTATTATTATTAATTTTTGTAAATCCACCCAAATTATACCGATTTTTGTTGGCAGATCGGCAAAAATGTTATTTTTTTGGTGTGTTGCAGAATTATTAGCTTATGTGTGCCACGTGGTGGAAAAGGTTGAAAATCGCTGGTATAGTTTCAGTTTTACAAGATAAAAGGAGCTACAGAGGTGGGTGGTGGGGACGACGAAACAACAATATAAATGTGTTTGATACTCTTAATAATAGTTCCGATGGCCAATTCTGTTTATTTTGTTGCAATACAAAAAAAAGATTGTTAAAGCATGCTGTCGCCCAAGGGCGGGAGAGCGCCTGCAGCCCAGCCAGGGTGGCTGTTTGGAGGAAACTGAGACTGAGACCAGGAAAAACACGCACCGTGAGAAGATCCTCTAAGGAAAAAAAAACGCTGTAGAATTAGGAGTTTTGGCTTAGGAAAACTCAGGGTTTTAGTACAGTGACTAGGTATTTTATAGTATTGGGTTGGCCAAAAAGTTTGTAAGTTTTTTTTTTCTGTAATATGAAAGACACATTTTTCATTTTCACCAATAACTTCACTGACTTGGATATTCTGAGTATGTCAGCTAGCTCCGGGGTGGTAGAACGTCGATTGTTCTCAATGTCTTGATTTGATTGCTATTAACTTCGACTGGTCTACCCGACCGTGGAGCATCGTCCAGCGAGAAATCTCCAGCACGAAATTTCGCAAACCACTTCTGACACGTTCGATCAGTCACAGCACCTTCTCCATACGCTGCACAAATCTTTTTCTTGTGTTTCAGTTGGGTTTTCACCTTTCTTGAAATAATAAAGCATAGTATGCCAAAAACGTTTATTTTCTTCCACTTTCAATATTAAAATGGCTACCCCAAAATTCACCACGTTGGGTAAGTTTTTTAAAAAACACGCTGATATGACAGCTGTCACAATACAGTCTAACAAAATTCTCTCCAATGAGGTTAAAGACAACTAAGCGCTACTAGAGCCATCTTAAGAAAAAAATAACAAACTTTTTGGTCAACCTAATATATCGGGTGCTATTACATAAAATCAATGAATTTTTTAAAAATTATTTATTTATTTATTTTTAGACAGGGGGGAGGGAGGGAGAGAGAGGGATAGAAATATCAATGTGTGGTTGCCTCTTGTGCGCCCCCTACTGGGCACTTGGCCCACAACCCAGGCATGTGCCGTGACTGGGGAATCGAAAGTGTGACCCTTTGGTCCACAGGCCGGCACTCAATCCACTGAACCATACCATCCAGGGCACAGTCAATGAATTTTTAAAGAAATATTTATTTTTACTTTTTTTTCCAATTACACTTGACATGCAATACTACATTAGCATCAAGTGTACAACACAGTGAATATACATTCATATACCTTACGGAATAAGTCTGGTGTCTATCTGGCACGACACAGTTATTATAATATTATTGATTATATGCCCTGTGCTGTACTTCATGTCCCCATGACTATTTCCATAACTGGCAGTTTGGATTTAATTTCTTTCACCTTTTTATCCACCTCCCAACCCCCCTCCCATCTGGAGACCATCAGTTTGTTCTTTGTATCGATGAGTGTGTTGCTGTTTTGTTATTTAATTTTTTAGATTCCGCATATAAGTGAAATCATATGGTATATGCCTTTGTCGGTCTCATTTGTTTCATTTAGCATAATACCCTGTAGGTCCGTCCATGTCATTGCAGATGGCAAGATTTAATTCGTTTTACTACAGAGTAATATTCCATTGATGTGTGTACTACTTCTCCATCCATTCGCCTATCAGTGGGTACTTAGGTTGCTTCCGCCTCAGCTATTGTAAATAATGCTGCGGTGAACACAGGAGTGCACGTATCTTTTCAAACGAGTGTTTTGGATGTCTATGGACAAATACCCAGAAGTGGAATTGCTGGATCATAAGGCAGTTCCATTTTTAATTTTTTAAGGACTCCTTGTACTGTTTTCCGCAGTAGCTGCACCAACTGACAATCTCACCGACAGCGCGTGAAGGTTCCCTCTTCTCCACGTCTTCGCTAACACTTGTCTGTTGATGACTTATTGATGGTAGCCATTCTGACAGGTGTGCGGTGGTATCTTGTGGTTTTAATGTGCATTTCTCTGATGGGTAGAGTTGTCGAGCATCTTTTCATGTCCACTGGTTATGTGTCTTCTTTGGAGAAGTGTCTCTCCAGGTCCTGGGCCCGTTTTTTAATTAGACAGAGGTTGTTTTGGTAAGTTGTATGAATACGTTATCAGATATATCGTTGAATATCTTCTCCCATTCAGTTCTTTTCATTTTCTGGATGGTTTTCTTCACTGAACAAAAGCTTTTTAGTTTGACATAGTCCAATCTGCCGTTTTTCTTTTGTGTTCCTTGGCCAAGGAGACATATTAAGAAAAATATATTGCTAAGAGCAATGGCAAAGAATTACGTTCTATGTTTTCTTCTAGGAGTTTATGGTTTTAGGTCTTACATTAGTCTTTAATCCATTGGAGTTTACTCTTGTATATGGTGTAATAAAGTGATCTAAGTTCATTCTTCATAATGTATCTGTCAAGTTTTCCCAGGTAGAGGCCCTCTCTCCCCCGCTGTATGTTTCTGCCTCTTTTATTATATATTACTTGACCACATAGGTGAGGGTTTATTTCTCAGCTCTCCGTTCTGTTTCCTTGATCTATGTGTTTGTTTTCATGCCAGTGATATACAGTTTAGATCACTACAGCCTGTAGAATAATTTGATGTCATATAGCACGATACCTCCAACTTTGTTCTTCTTTCTCAAAATTGCTTTTACTATTCGCAGTCTTTTGTGGTTCCATATACGTTTTAGGATTATTTGTTTTAGTTCTGTGAAAAATGCCATTGGTGTTTTGGTAAGGATTGCACGGAATCTGTAGATTGCTTTGAGTATTATGGGTGTGTTAACAATACTGATTCTTTCAGCTCATAAGCATGGTATATTTTTCCATTTATTTGTTTTTTTCTTCAGTTTCTTTTAGCTATGTCTCAGTTTTCTCAGTACAGCTGTTTTACATCTTTGTTTAAATTTATTCCTAGGTATGTTATTGTTTTTGATTCAATTGTAAAAGGGATCGTTTCCTTAAGTTTTTCTTCTGATAGTTCACTATTGGTGTCTAAAAATGCAGCCAGTTTCTGAATATTAAACTTGTGTCCCGCTACTTTACTAAATTCATTTGTTCCGATCATTTTTTGATGGAATCTTCAGGGTTCTTTCTATATAGTATCATGTCACTGGCAAATAAAGGCTTTTACTACTTCCTTTCCAATTCACATGCCTTTTATTTCTTTTTCTTGTTTGACTGCTGTCGCTAGGACTTCCAGTGCTATGTCAGATAAAATTGGTGTGCCGTTGATTCTGGGTCATCATATATTCATTTCCATTTGTCTCAAGATATATATATTTTTTTATTTTAAAAATTTATTTATTTGTAGGCAGGGGGAAGGGGAGGGAGAAAGAGAGGGAGAGAGACATCAATATATGGTTGCCTCTCACACGCCCCACACTGGGGACCTGGCTCGTAACCCAGGCATGTGCCCTGACTGGGAATCGAACCAGTGACCCCTTGGTTTGCAGGCCGGCGCTCAATTCACTGAGCTACACCAGCCAGGGCTCAAGACATCTTTTGATTTTCTCTTTGATCTCAGGGTTAACCCATTCATTGTTTAGCAACATGTTGTTTAGCCTCTACATGTTTATGTGTTTTTCAGTTTTCTTCTTGTAATTGATTTCAAGTGTGATACTGTTGTGATCAGAGAAGATGCTTGGTATGTTTTCAATTTTCTTAAGTTTATTCAGATGAATTATCTTTTTAAGAGAGCAGTTTATCATGTTAGTTTATTTGTGAAAGTTGTGATAGCTAATAATGGAAAATAAGTGCTAATTTTATGGGTAAAAAAAAGTCAGAATTTCTTTTACTTGAGAGTACATATAAATATATTATTGTTATCTAAAGAGCAATCTTTTGAGAGTATGTTGAGTTTCCACTTATCTGCCTACTTATCATATGTTCACTTTCCATTTAGATATTTCCTTCAGTGAAGTTCTGCACTACATCATTCTAGCAGCATTTTCTAAAAAAAGTCTTTAAAGACATTGATGCTGCTTTTCCAAGACAGTGGCCACTACCAACCTTTTCGAACCCCCACATTAATAAATTAAACTTAGTGTTTATATTATTAGGAGGTTGATTTAAAAAAAAAAAAAAAGGCCCTGGTCATACTGCTCAGTTTGTTGGAGCGTTATCCCTCACACCATAAGGTTGCGGGTTCGATTCCCGATCAGGGCACAAACCTAGGTTGCAGATCTGATCCCCAGTTGGGGCACGTATAGGAGGCAACCAATTGATGTCTCTCTCACATCAATGTCTGTCTATCTGTCTGTCTGTCTGTCTGTCTCTCTCAAACCCATGAACATAAGCTCGGGAGAGGATGAAAACAACCTGAAAAAAACCCCAAAGAAAACAAAGTGAAGAGAAAGTCTCTTAAATGATTTCTATCTTTCCTCTTCCTGGCAGTTTTTTGTGTCACACTGGGTGAGCACCAAATACCAACACATGAACGGTAATTTAAAATTGAGATTGACCAAACCTCCTCTATGCTATGAACCTCCTTTCATCCTAACACTTTCCTCAGCTCGATCTGAATCCACGCTTCATTTCCTGGCTCCCTGACGGTGTGTTTGTTGCTCCTCGTCTCCGCCTCATCTACGAAGTTTACAGCAGTTTATACGTGAGATCAGTACAGTCCCTGGCACCCGGAGCTCAGAAAATGCGGTTTTCTTTCTTTCATTTTTTTAAACCACCCAAATGTGCCATAAAACTGTCATTTTTTTTTTTTTGGACTATTCGCTATTGCCTGACATTTCTACTGGTTCATATAGCTAGAATAAATCTTTTTTTTTTGCCCTAATCATTTTCTAAGATTAAATGCCCCAGAGCAGGACTGTTCTTCACCGAGAGCTTTGGATACCCGTTGCCATTCTACCTGTGGCACTAGTTTCAGGTGGAAACCCTTTCTATTTTGTTTCTTTTCGCTTTTATAGCTTTTTCTGAGACACGATTAGCTCTCCATAAAACTTGCCCATGTAAAGTACACTGTGTGGTTTTTCATATACATATAAGATTGTGCATCCGTCAACAGAATCGATTTCAGAGCAGTTTTATTTACCGGAAGAAACTTCTTAATACCCCGTATCATCACCCTTCCGCCAGCCCCCGTCCCTAGGCAACCACAAATCTACTTTTTCTATATATATTTCCCAACTCAGGACATTTCACATAAATGAAATTACACAATATGTAGTCCTGTAGGAATGGTTTATTTCTCTTAGAATGTTTTCAAGGTGCATCTACTTTGTAATATACATGAGTGACTTGTTTTATTTCTTACAATATTCCATTATCTATATATATCATCTGTTATCTATCCTTCATCAGTTGATGGGCATTTGGGCTGTTTCCCTGTTTTTGAAAAAAGATTTTATTTATTTTTAGAGGGGGAGGGAGGGAGGGAGACAAACATCGATCAGTTGCCTCTCATGTGCACCCCAACCAGGGACCAAACCCGCAGCCCTGGCATGTGCCCTGACAAATGGACAGAGACAAATGCTGTGTGACTTGCTTATAGGTGGAACCTAAAAGAACCAAATTTATAGAAACAGAGAAGACAGTGGCAGTTACGAGGGGCTGGTGGGCGGGATATGGGAGATGTTGGTCAAACGGTACAGATCTCCGGTTATGGGTTCGTTCTGGGGATCGAATGTACAGCCTCTATAGCACTGTGTTCTATACTTGAAAGCTGCTAAGAGAGTAGTTCTTAAATTACCTCACCACAAAAAAAAGACACGGTAATTATAATATGTGACGGGGTGGTGTGTCATATATGTCTAGCAAATCAGAACACTGTTTACTTTAAACTTAGACAGTGTTATATGTCAGTTGTCTCTCAAAGCTGGGGGGTGGGGGCGGGAAAGAAAGTAAAAAGTCAACTGACGGACCTGGCCGGGTAGCTCAGTTGGTTAGAGCGTCGTCCTGATAAGCCAGGGTGCAGATTCGATCTCCGTCAGCGCACATAACAAGAATTAACCAAGGAATGCATGAATAAGTGGAATAACAAACTGGTGTTTCTCTGTCTCTCTTTCTCCTTCCCTCTCGCTCTCTAAAATCAGCAATTTTAAGTAAAAATTGAGAAAAAAGAGAAATCAGCTGACAATGTTAGAAAAATTACCAAATTATGTATCTGGTAATGGACTTATACTGAAACTCTACAAAAACTTTTTTTTTTTTTAAATCTTCACCTGAGGACATTTTTTTTTGTTGCTTTTAGAGGGAAGGAGAAAGAAACATGGATGTGAGAGAAGAACACGGATCCGTTGCCTCCCATACATACCCTGACCAGGGATCGAACCCGCAGCCTAGACTTGTGCCCTGAGCAGGAATCAAACCCACAGCCCTTGTGGACACGCTTCCAACGAATTGAGCCACACAGGCCAGGGCAACTCTACGAAAGCTTTTATAACACCTCCATCAGAAGACAAAAACCCCAGTTGAAAAATGGGCTCAAGATCTGAGTTCACATCTTTCCGAAGAAGACAGACACGTGGCCCTTAAACATATGAAATAATGCACATGCGTAGCCAACAGGGAAGTGCAAGTCAAAGCGGTAATGAGATATCACTTCACACCTGCCAGGATGGCTGTGTTCAAAAAGAGGCCCCTTAACGTCTTGGAAGGACTTGGAATAACTGGAACCATCGTACGATGCTGGTGGGAATGCAGACTCGTGCTGCTGCTCAGGAAAGCAGCCCCACAGTTCCTCAGACAGGTAAACACAGAACGCCCAAACCCACTGCCAGGTAGATACCCAAGAGAAATGAAACCATGTCCTCACAAAGACTTGCACACAAAATGTCCACAGCAGCATTATACGTAACAGGGAAAAAAAAAACCAAGCAAACATGAGCCCTAACTGGTGGTGAAAGGGCGCTCGTTTGATTCCTGGTCGGGGCACATGCCTGGGTTGCGGGCCGGTCCCCAGCAGGGGGCGCGCGAGAGGCAACCACACACGGACATTTCTCTCTTTCTCCCTCCCTTCCCCTCTCTCTCACGCTTAGCACGGTGTTCTTGAAGCTCATAACTGTTTCCGTAAATCAGAATTTCCTTCTTTCTCATGGGTAATATTCCTCTGTGCGTGTACCACCTCCTTTTTATTCGTTCATCTGTTGACGGACGCTTGGATTGTTCCCATATCTTGGCTACTGTAAACAATTCTGTTATGAACGTGGGAGGGCAGAAAGCTCTTTGCGATTTTTTTCCTTTGCTGCTGGATCTTGTGGCAGCTCTAGCTCTAATTTTTTGAGGAACCTCCATGCTGTTTCCCATAGTGGTTGCGCCCACAGTGTGAAGGTCGGGAAACCCTGATCTAAGGGAAAGCACGTGATGGAGTCAATGGGATAAACTATCAACAACAGGTGTGTCTGGGGGAGGAGCATGTAGGTGGTGTTTTGATTATTCATAACCAAATAATTTTCCTGTAATTTAGAAATTATTTCCAAAAAAAGTTTTAAAAAGTCTCTTTCAAAACTACCACTATGTCATGGTGTTTATTCGACATTAAACCATGGCAGAGAAAAGTGGATCCATCTAGGGATTATTTAATTCCATTTCACTGATATACAGACTTTTTTCCAGTGCCACATTCTTTCCATTCCAATTTCTATGTAATTCTAGCAACATCATCCCACTATCAAGAATAGAACGTCCCTTAAAATATATACACATGTATATATATACATACACTTTTTGATATTTTTACTTTTTCCAAATTAACTTAGTTTTCTTCTTTTAAAAAGGATTTTTAGCCCCGGCTGGTGTGGCTCAGTGGATTGACTGCTGGCCTGCAAACCAAAGGGCCGCAGGTTGGATTCCAGTCAGGGCACATGCCTGACTTGCGGGCGAGGTGCCCAGTAGGGGGCGCGCAAGAGGCAACAACACACTGAAAATCATTTCTCTTTCTCCCTCCCTTCTCCTCTCTCTAAAAATAAATAAATAAAATCTTTTTATTTTTTAAAGAGTTTTTAATTGGGATCCTGAGTTGAAGGCAGCTTTTTTTATCCATAATACCGACTCACATGATTTTTTGAGTAACGTTTTCTGAAGACTTCGCGCAGTGAATATTTTGGGGGCTTAATTATCAAAGTCCATGAGAACGGCTCTTTGGAAATTAACCATGCAAGGCGTCTCCACACCTGCACTTAACCGTGCAATGTACAAAGACCACAGGGTCAGGTTGTTTGTTCGCCTGGTTATTTTTCGGGGAAACGAGTCAGAGAGTGAGGCTAAGGTCTGGGAAGCTGGAGTCATGATTCCCTGACGCGGGCATCACTCATGCAACGCAAGCTTTCTGGGGCCATCCAACATGCAAAATGATGTGAAACCGTGTGTGGTATTAGCTTTATGTTTGGAAAAGGGCAGCATGCTATTGTACCGACATTTTCAAAGGTCTGCCCAGGTGAAATACATTTGCGCTTTTTAGACCACTGAAACCTAACAGCTTAAAAACAAAATTAGATACAGCCGTCATAATAGTGGCAGATTGGAGCATCATCCCAGGAACCAAAACGTTGCCGGTTCGATTCCCAGTCAGGGCACATATGTAGGCTGTGGGTTTGGTCCCTGGTTGGGGTGTGAGCCAGAGGCAACAGACTGATGTTTCTGACATCGATATTTCTCTCCTTTCCTTCCCCTCTCTCTAAAAATCAATAAGCATGTCCTTGGTGAGGATGGATAAATAAATAAACACATTAATTAATTAATTAATACATCCACCACAGACACGCTTCTGTGCGAGGGTTTGGGGGTCTGTCTGGAACCCAGCAGAAGAGCCATGTCTAAATGAATGAGAAATCTGGATTTTATTTCTCTTCTATCGCAAATGATTTCTTCAAAATCAAAACAATACAAATGGGTTCACGGGAGAAGACGTGTTAGCGAGTCCTTTTCGTAGGTAATAACAGGTAATAAAAAGACTCCAGTTGTGACGTGAGGAGGTGGCGGGCAGCCTTCGCATCCCCCCTCTCCTTCCCTGTCCCCTTCGCCCCACGTGTGGGCAAGCTGGTAAGAAGGCCTGCCCACGCCCTTGGGTCCAGCTGTGCCCAGTCCCTTGGCAAGCCCCAGCCTGAGGGTGGGCACCCCTACCCAGCTCACCTCCTGGCTCCAATAAACACCCAAAGCCCCGCCTCCCTCCCCAGAACAGGGGCGCCCAGCCAGCGGCCTGTGGGCCGCGTGCGGCCCAGGAGGGCTGTGAATGGGGCCCGACCCAAACTCGGAAATTTACTCAAAATCTCTTTTTGCTCATCGGTTTTCGTTAGTGTTTGTGTATTTAATGTGTGGCCCCAGACAATTCTTCTTCTTCCAGTGTGGCCCCGAGACGCCAAAGGGTGGACACACCCACCCCGGGCCAAACCAGAGTCCTCTCCTGGGGGGTCCAGTTGCAGTTGACTCTTGTGAGACCCAAGTCCTGTCGCCCGCTCACTGGCGCCCAGGTGTGATTTGTCCCAACATCCATAGTTTGCCAGGGTCGGGGCGGTGGGGGGGTGCTCAGCGTCCAGCAGGAGATCGGTAGGCGCCTAAATAAAATACTAGCTGACTAGTTTTGCTTAAGGATTTCTCCGAATCATCTGCCACGGCGCCGGGAAGGGAAAACTCTAGTCTCTCGGGTGCCCTCGAAGGCAACTCGGAGAATGACAGCGTGACATTCACGGATCCTCAGGAGTAAGTGAGGCTTTGAAATAAATATCCTAAAGCAAATTTCTAAGAGAAGGGTTAATAATTCAGACAACTAAACCTGAAGGAATAAAACTAGACCTTACAGAGGAGGAGAACACTGAAGAGCTGTCTTCAGTGATGATTTTCCTTTTCTTATTTGAACAGAAACACTGAAAATGAGAAGTTTACATTTTATATACAGGACACATTAAAAACCGAAGCACAGAACCCCAGCTCTCACCCAAACGGCACTCCAAGGGCACCCAGGGGCGTCACCAGGACTGTGGGGACCGCCGTGTACGCCAGGAAGTTTCCAATCTGGCCAACAGCCACTGTGGAGAGAATCACAGGACGTCACTTGCAATGACCGAGGGCTCTCTCCTGGCAAGGATCAGCGCTGAATTTGGGGGGGCTCTGCCCTGAAACAGCTATTTCCTTCCCAGTGCTTCTGAGAAACCAAATGTGGGGGCAGGGGAGAGCATCATTTGCAAGTTTAAGGGCCCTGACCATGCAGGAGAGCGGTGCGGGGTGCGGGGGGCTGGTCCCTCCTTCTCCCCGCCCCGTCCCACGTCACTGTCCCAACTGGCTGGGGAGCAGTTTCAGCTGCCTCTGCAAATGGCTCAGCTAAAGGCAGGGGCTGACAGTGGGTGCGACACTCTCCCTAACGCACCCTTATTTTAAGACGAATGGCGCAGGGCACCGCCCCCCCCCCCTCGCTGTGTCCCTGAAACGGCCCGGGAGCTGCTCTGGTGTCCGCCAATGGGCCACACTGACACAGGACCGCATGGGGTGCCGGGGAGCGAGGGCTTAAATAACAGCCTTTCGGTGAAAGGCATCATCTCCTAGAGCATTTCGCAACTAAAAGACAACGGGAGACAAAGAAGCCTCATGATGTCTCTGAAATTTCGCCTATCACTTTCCGTAAGATATTTAAGAGTTCTAAACTCTCGTGTTGTTTTTTAGATTGTAGCACCCGACCTCTGTGCGTTTTCCATCAGAGCGCGCGCTCCACGGTCCTTACAGCTGAGTGGAGAAAGCCGCCTTCGTAAAACCAACTTACGTTCAGCAGAACGGGTCATTGTACCGAAGGCCAACAGCCCGGCTACACGTGAGCAAACAGGAACGATTTTAGCTTCTCTGGGCCCAGGACAGGGTGGCCCGGGCTACATTCAGGGCTAACTGCAGGCAATGGGGCCGGGGGGGGGGGGGTGGCGTCCGGGCCCTCCTGGCCCTTATTCCTGAGGCTGGAGCCCAGTTCCCCCCACCACACCTCATCCCCCGACCCAGTCCTGCCAGGGGGGCGGCTGATCTTAAGAAAGAAAGAGCAAGCTCTTCACCACACATGGTACTTACTTGCAATCGTGCCTGCCCACCACACGATGTCTGTTAAATAGGAGGTACCTATGAAAGAGGGAGACAGAAAGGTCAGGAAGGCAAGAAGCAAGAGGGTTACGAGCTGCATGCTACAAAGAGGAATTACATGAAAACTAAAGTTGAAAAGAACAGAATGCCCTGGCCGGGAAGCTCAACTGGTTGGAGCGTCGTCCCGATGCACCAGGGTTGCAGGTTCGCTACCTGGTCAGGGCACATGGAAGAATCGACCAGTGAATGCATCGATTAAGTGGGACAATAAATTGATGTCTCTCTCTCTCTCTCCCTCTAAAACTCAATATATTAAAACAAAATTTTTAAAGGAATACGGAATGTCATACTGTAAAGAATCTTGAAGTTAGTCTAGAAATAGCAGCAAGACAAGCCACTGTAAGTGGCAGATACGTTTTGCAACCAAGTCAAGCTGACCCAAATGACAAACTGAACATCTATGTTTTGGGGGGTGTGTGTGTGTGGGGTGCAACACACCACCCAGAGACACCAATATTCTTTGGAATAAAGTATTTTTTAAAAATAATCCTCACCCAAGGACATGCTTATAGATTTTAGAGAGAGGGGAAGGGAGGGAGGGACACAGAGAGAGACATTAATTGGTTGCCTCTCACATGTGCCCTGGCTGGGAATCGAACCTGCAACCTACTGGTTTAGGAGATGATGCGCCCACCAACTGAGAGTCACATAGTCCAAAGCTGGAATAAAGTTTTATGTTCCTTTCAAATGAGATTTGTTCTTCAAGGTCCAACTTTCTCACGCATTGACAGCCAATTCGTCCATAAAACTCTTACAGGTTGCTGAGTTTGCATAATTTAGGAGCTTTCTGGCGTGTCTCTTCCCCAACCGCCTGGGCAGCAGACCCACGTGCTCCGCCCCCTTGGTGCTGGGACATTTGTCGAGTCCCCTGTGCTGCCTTAGGTCCCTCACAGCCATCCCTCTTCCTGCCCGTGTGACAGGTGCCTCCAGCAAGAGGGCCTCCCTGCCCCTGAGACGCACGTTTGTCGTCCGGTATGTCAAACGCTCCCCATTAGAGAGGCTTCTTTCCATTCTGGGTAAAGTGCCCACTTCTGATGGGACATTTTAATTCTGGGTAATTTGGTATCATTAACGCAGGAAGCTGGCCCGCGCCATGGCTGTCACAGTAAGGACTTAGAGAACCAAAATGAACAAGTAGGAGGAACGGCTGAGTCAGGATGTCACCATTTGGCAACCTCATGCCAAAAGGCAACTTAGGCAGGAATCATCCATGGAGAATGAGACGCGTGGGTGAAGGGGGGCTGAGAGGCAGCATTGTCACGTGGTCCCCAGGGCTCACCTCCACTGGCTTTTCATTAATTATAAAGAGAAAAAGTTATCTTTACCGTACCTGACAGACCCTGACGGGCACCACCTTACCCCACCAGTCAAAGCTCCCAGCATCAGCTGCAGGAGAAACCAGCGTCCTGTGCCTCCTGAGAGGTCACTGAGGAGGACACAGTGCCACCTCGGCGGTGTCCCTGCTGAAGGGTATCACTTGTGTCTAAACAAGGTGAAGCTGAAACAGCCTACGAATTAGCCAGCCCAGACCCTTCCGAAATGGCACGGTCAAGAAAGACAGAGCAAGGCTAGCAACTGTGGCAGATGGCAGGGGACTACGGAGACGGGTGACGAAACATGACACACGGTGCCCAACGGGACACAGGACGGCACTGGAGCAACGGGCTGAGTCTGACAACGGACGAGGGTGGATGAAACCCTAACGCAGCTCTCTCTCCGCATGGGGGTGTGGCTTGTGGTTCGCCCTCCGGCTCCAGGGAGCTGACGGCACGTGGCCAGCGGACAGGACTCAGCTAACGACGACCTCTGCTGGGTAGCGGCACCTGACCTGGTGGAGAACTGTCTGCGGGCGCCCCGACTCGGGGTGGTGGCTCTGGGGACAGGCACCAATCCTGCAGCCCGGAGCTCCGGCCCTGCTCACAGCCTCCGTTAGGAGGGGGTGCGGCCGGGGCAGTGGCTCCTGTCCTCCCCAATACGTCTGACGCAAATGTGGCCCAGGCCGTCCCGTGAGTGACAGGGCAGAGCTGAGCCTTAAATGCCCCCAGTGCGCCCTGTGGAGCAGTAATCAGCGACTGGCACAGAATCCATGTGGATCCCTGGCTGCGCCAGTCACACCATGACTGCTGACGAGCGTGTCCCTGCGCCCGAGCGTGCTGGGCATTTAAGAAGGAAAGGTCACGGCTCCACGTCCGGAACACGGGTGTGAGGAAGCCCGTGGACCAGGTCGCCAGCAAAACAACCCTAACTGGTGAGCACATTTTTTAAGTCTCTGGAAACCGGTCTAAGAGCATACAGGATAGCAAGGTACATTTACTCAAGAAAACCTACAACATCTCAGTAAGAACAGTGAGAGTGTTTAGCACAGGAGCTCAGCCCCGCTCATCTCTCCCTGACGGAGGCCTGGTCGCTGGACAAATAAACAAGCAAACAGCAGAAGTGGGGAGAGGAATCAGTATCCACAGATGCTACCACGGACTACCTACGGTGTCCAGGTAGCGCCAAAACACCCACGACCCGGGGGGGGGGGGGGGATTAAAACATGAGCATGACTTGAATAGACATTCCTCCCAAGAAGATATTTTAAACAAATGGCCGAAAGCCCATGAAGAGATGCTCACTAACCATCATGCAAGTGCAACTCAAAGCTACGATGAGACGTCAGGCCACATCGAGGGGGGCGACCACTATCAAAACAGGAACTGGGGGGGCGGGGGGGCTGGGCAGCGCCTGAACCCTGGGTGCGCGCGCCGTGGGTGACAGTGGAAACCGGTGCCGCTGCCGCGGAGAACGGCATGGCAGGTGCTCTGAGCATCACCACGTGGCCCAGCAATTCCACTTCTTTGAACAAGGTGTACCCCCCAAAATTAAAGGGAGTGGCTTGGACATATACCTTCGTACGCCCGTGTTCACAACAGCATTATTCACCAAAGGCAAAAGGGGCAAACGGCCAAGTGTCGATCGACGAATGGATGGATGAACAGCAGCTGAATAAAGGAAAGTACAAGGGGCTTGTTTTGGGGGGGTTTTTTACCCCTGCACGGGAAACAGCCATAACGGGTGTGAGATGGATTATTAGTCAGCCCTGACAAAGAATGACGTTCTGACACGTGCATTGACACAGGCGAGCCTGAGAGACGATGTGGTAAGCGAGGGAAGCCAATAAAGAAGGGCAGCTCTTTCGTGAGTGCGCTTTTATGAGGTCCCTACAGTAGTTACGCTCCCAGGGACAGACTGTGGGACCGCGGTCACCAGGGGCTAGGGACGCGAGCGGGGAGCTATTAAACGGGTCACATTTCCGAACGCAATTATAGAAAAGTTCTGAAGAAAAGAGTGGTTATGTTTACACAACACCGTGAAGGTAACTTAACGCCATGGAACTGTACAATTAGAAATGGTTAAAATGGTGAGTTTTGTGCCATGCATATTTTACCACACACACACACACACACACACACAAGATGGAGAAAACAGAGGCTTGATAATGTGAAGCTCCACAGCTCTCCTGTCCCCATGAGGTACAGACCGACTCACTCCTGAGCCTGTAGCACCTGAATCGCAAACCAAAGGCACGTGGCAGCGGCGCCTGGGCCTTCAGTGTCTGCGGCCCGCCCCGCACTGATGTTCTTGCCTTGAACCCGGACCTTTGGTATTTCCTGCAACCTGGGTATTTTTATCCAACTTGCCCTGCCTTGGATCAGGCCACGCAAAGACAGTGCTCCTTGATACGAACACCTTATCTCTCACAATGTCATTTTTCTGGTGTTCAAAGGTACCAAGAAGATGGGCATCGGGACCATTCTGCAGAGATTTCTGTGTCTTCATGTTCCTGATGGTTTGTCTTTACCTTTTTCGTTCTATTTTGGAAAAAGATTTTATTTATTTATTTTTAGGGAGAGGGGAAGGAAAGGAGAGAGGGAGAGAAACATCAATGTATGGTTGCCTCTTGCGCGCCCCCTACTGGGAACCTGGCCTGAACCCAGGCATGTGCCCTGACTGGGAATCGAACCAGTGACTCTTTGGTTCGCAGGCTGACGCTCAATCCACTGAGCTACACCAACTGGGGCAACAGTCATACTATTACTGCAAGGAGAGAAAATAGCAAAAAAAATTAAACAGAAAAAAGGTTGAAATTTACCAAATATGATGAAAATCTATACATCACCATGGTCAACAAACGCCAATAGGACAAACACAAAAGGATCCACACCAAAGCCACATAATGGTAAAAATACTCAAAAGATAAAGAAAACAATTTTTTAAAAACAAGAGAAAAATGACTGAAAGCATGCAAGGGGATCCTAATAAGATTCAAAACTGAGAACACATTCAAAGTGCTGAAAGGAAAAAAAATGGTCCTCCAAGAATCTTATATCCAGCAAAGCTACTTTTCAAATACATAGGCAAAATAAACACACCCCAGGTAAATAACAACGCAGAGCATTCCCTGAGGACAGACCCGCCTTACGATAAGTATTAAATGAAAAATTTCAGGTGAAAGCAAAGGACCCAGGTGGTAATTTAAATACACACAGAGTGGTAAAGGTAATTATGTAATTATAAAAGACGATATAAATGAAAATTGATTCTCTCTTGTTGTCTTCACTGATCTGAAAAGTGAACGGATAAATATGTATGTAATTGTTGGGCGTGTAACATAGAATTTCATGTATCTGACAATAAGAACACAAAGAAGGTGGGTTGGAGAGATGTTTTCTTGAGTACGGATGCGGTGACTTGGTAACTTGAATGCACAGAACAAATCAAAGAGAACAAAAAAGGTTAACACAAACACTGTCAGTCTATACTTGCATTCCTTGTTTCTATGCTTCTTTGGGACATAACACATAAAGTGCATATTACTTCAATCATAAGTTACGATGACATAGTTGGGTTTGTAATGCAAAAATATAAAACAAAATGGAAGCAAATACAGCTATATGGGAGTAATTTTTCTGTAGCTAACTGGAATTAAATTTGCCTAAGTCTGAAGTGGATTTTGCAGGTTAAGATGTACATGCTGCCCTGGCTGGTGTGGCTCAGTGGATTGAGCGCCGGCCTGTGAACCAAAAAGTGTCGCCGGTTCTATTCCTCAGTCAGGGCACATGCCTGGGTTGCAGGCCAGACCCCCAGTAGGGGGCGCATGAGAGGCGACCACACATCAATGTTTCTCTCCGTCTTTCTCCCCCCCCCAGAAATAAATAAATAAATATTTTTTAAAAGATGTATATGCTAAGTCCTAGAGCAACCATTACAAAAAGTAACTCAAAAATACAGTGAAAGATCATTAAATTAAAATTCTATACTAGAAAAATTCACTTAATGCAAATAAAACATAAGGTATATAAGTGAGCAGAGGAACATAAAAGCATATAAAACCTATAGAAAATAAAGAGCACATGACATACATATACCCAACTCTAATAATTGAAATATTAAATGCCAACTTGGTTTATAGTGTTAGTCAGGACTTCTATTTCCTTGTTGGTTTTCTGCCTAGTTTTTCTATTCATTTTTGAAAAAAGGGTACTGCAGTCTCTATTATTATTTGTCTCTTTCTCTCTTTATTCTGTCAGTTTTGCTTCACGTATTTTGGGGCTCTGTTGTTAGGGGCATATATACTTATAATTGTTACATCTTTTTGATAGAGGGACCATTTCACTTATAAATTGCCTTTCTTGTCCCTGGCACAATTTTTGTTTTAAAATCCCTTTTGTCTCATATTAATACAGTCACTCAGCACTTTTTGTACATACGTAAACATTCTTACTCATTCTCTTAAATAACTAAACACATTCCATTCTACAAAGTCTTGAAGCTGCTTTTTATGGCAGACACATAACAATAATTTATTCAAGAAGATTTTCGGGACTTTGACACAGAAGGGTCACTCACAACCTTTCCTGTTGGAGTCCATGTTGGGGACAGGGAAAGGACAACTCCTTTTATTCCAGTGGATAAAGTCTGTGCTTATGAAGTCATGGACAGCAGCTGCTGGACTGTGGGTGACCCTCGTGAAGGTGAAACTGAGAATAAACCAAGTGGTTTGAGGACACGGGAGAAAAGTCTCTATGACAGGGCTGAGGGTTAACAAATGCAGGGCCAAGGACGCCAGTGGCGGATACGAGGGGACCCATGGGCGCTCCTCTCTCATTGCTAGTTTTCCCAACAACACTGACCACCACGTTTTTGGGGATTTGAAACAAATCGTTACTAAAATGAGGAGTAGCCCTGGCTGGTGGGGCTCAGTGGATTGAGTGCCCACCTGCCAACTGGAAGGTCGCTGGTTTCCTTCCCAGTCAGGGCACACACCTGGGTTGCGGGCCAGGTCCCCAGTAGGGGGCGCGCGCGAGGCAACAACCCACGTTTCTCTCGCACGTCGATGTTTCTCTCCCTCTCTTTCTCCCTCCCTTCCCATCTATCTAACAATAAATAAATAAAATCTTTAAAGTGAGGGGTAGGCTGGGCTACGAGGAACTCAGGGGTGGGGAAATGACAAGTTTTTGGTCTCCTTTTCGTTACAGGGGACAGGGCAGTTCAAAGTGTCTCAGGATTGAGGAAATGCCCTCGTACTCCCCAGGGGCTGCTGAACTTCAACACAAGGTGCCTAGCTCACCCTCACCTTTTAAGTCAACCTTAGGCAAACTTTTTTGGCTTCCATGGACATGAAATCCGTTAGATTTTCTGTCTGGATGCCTGACCCACACCTCTAGCTGCAGATCAAAGCGAAGTCCCCCCAGGCGGTCCTGAAGGGCCTGGGTCCAGGAGCGCCCCTGCGCTCTGCCCAGAAGGCAACCCGTGCTCTGCCAGCCCCGCCCCTCTGCCCATGCCCCGCCCCCCCACCGTGCCCGCCTCTCCCCGAGCTGGCTGCCCCACGTGCCTTCAGAAGCCCCTGGGTGTCTGCGTTCCATAGTGGCCCTCAACCCCCGTCACAGATAGCAATTTTCCTCTTATGCCCTAAAGCCACTTGGTTTACTGACAGTTTCACCTTCAAGCATCGCTCACCTGACACCCTCAGGAGGCACCTGTCCAAGCCTAGGCCTGCGCGCCCCCTTCCTCACAGCGGAGGCCTGGGACTCGAGTCCTCCGGCCTCCGTAAGAGCAGGGGGCCGCAGGGTCGGGGAACATGCAGGGGCTTCTGTGTGCCTGTCTACGTCCGTGCCTCCTTCCCTCCGCTCCTAGGGGTGGGCTGCGGAGGGGGCAGAAGCTAAATTCTCACACGGGAGACTCTGGGTGCCAGCTGAGAGTCGTTTCTAGCAGCTGAGCCGTAAGACAAAGACATGCTATGCAAACACAAGAGAGACTTGTCAGGATGATGATGTCAGCTGACACTGACGTCCTCCGACCATGGCCTTGTAAACCTCCCGCTCAGTTAAAAGCGGGCATCCGAACTGTCCTTAAAATGAGTTTCTAACACAAAAATACCGACAGTCATCTAGTTTATTTGCCTTCTGATTACACCACAGAAAAGCTGCCCCCACTCCTGTGTGCTCTCAGTAACAGAAGCTACTTCTAACAGCAAAGCAAGAATGGGTCACGGTGTCCTTTACTAATCGATTAGTGCCTTGATTTTGAAAAAAATGTGTAAAAACATGCCACCTAGTTTTTCCATAGTTCTTCAAAACGACTAAGAATCCAGAAATTCTCTTTTCTGACACCCCCCCACCAGTGACATGAGAGTATGAATTCAAATCGACGTGAGTGCCAGCACTCATCCAACCAAGACTGGGTTTAGTACTTGGAGCTCTCTTGTATGTTGGTCATTAGACATGTAGAAGTTATTTTCCTAAAGAAAGATGTAGTTTGGGGAGCTCCCTTTTGTTTTCTTTTTAAGATCTTGTTTTATTTTTTAGAGAGGGGATGGGAGGAAGAAAGAGAGGGAGAGAAATATCCATGTGTGGTTGCCTCTCATGTGCCCCCTACAGGGGACCAGGCCCACAACCCAGGCATGTGCGCTGACTGGGAATCGAACTGATGACCCTTTGGTTCACACGGCAGAGCTCAATCCACTGAGCCACATCAGCCCAGTAGGGAGCTCCCTTTTATTTGCTAGATGGGATGCTACCAGATTCACGTGTTGTTCAATAAAGCCAATTAGATCTTAAAGAGAAAGGAAAAAAAGGCGTGGTTTTGCAATCCTGAAAAAGACGAACAAAGTTGTAGGACTTACGCCAGCTGATTTTAAGATTTTAAAAAATACGTAAATCTTTCCGATTATAATCAGATTATAAATCTTAATCCAGATTACTTTACATAATCAAGACAGTATGGTACTGGCACGGGACAGACCATACGCAATGAAACCGAACAGAGTTCAGAAACAGATCCGGACATGAGAGAAGCATCGGTCCCTTCAACATGGGCTGATCTAAGCGGGCGTCAGTCAGTACGGCATACACTGAATATTGATTCATGCTCAGCCGTACACAACAATTAATTCAAGACAACTCGCGGACCTCAAGGGAAAAGCTAAAGCTGTCTCCCAAAGGAGAACACAGCAGGAGGCCATTCGGCCTCAGGAGAGACAAAGATTTCCTGGGCAGGAATGAAAAAGCCACCGTCGCACAGAAAAAAAGAAGCTCAGTCAGACTTAGCGGATGCCTGGGACTCAAAGCAAAGCCCCCCGAGGTGGTCCTGAAGGTTCTGGGTCCAGGAGCGCCCCTGCGCTCCGCCCAGAAGGCGGCCCTGTTCTGCCAGCCCCGCCCCTCTGCCCATGCCCCCCTCCCCTGCCCCCGTGCCCGCCTCTCCCCGAGCTGGCTGCCCCACGTGGCTTCATCGAAATTACAACTTCTACTCTTCAAAAGGCACCATTAGGGAAATAAAAAGACATGTCACAGAGAAAATGCCTGCAATCCCCATATCTGACCAAGGACTTGTATCCAGAAACACACACACACACACACACAACCAATTCATCATAAAAAGACACAACCCAATAAAACATAGGCAAAAGTCTTGAAAAGCCACCTCACAAAAAAAGCACATAAATGGCTGATAAGTTCATGAAAAGAGGCCCGATATCATTAGGTATCAGGGAAACGCAAAATGAAATCACAATGAGGTAGACACCCCTGCATTCACACCCGAGGGGCTAAAATTAAACGGATGACAAGACCGGATGTGGAGGAGTGTGAGGTGCCCGAAACTCTCAGCATCGCGAATGAGAGTGTCAAGTGGTACAATTATAGTGGGAAATGTTGAGAAGCCTCTTAAAATTCAATTATATGCCTGCTCACAATCAAGCACCATTACTCCAAGGCATATACCCAAAAGAAATAACATTAAACTTTAAAAATAATTATATAAGAATCGTCAAAGACAAGACTAAAAACAAAACAAAACAAAGCAAAACCAAACCAAACACAAAACTATGCCCTGGCCGGGTAGCTCAGACCATCATCCAGATACATCAAGGTTGCAGGTTTGATCCCCAGTCAGGGCACATACAAGAATCAACCAACGAATGCATCAATAAGTGGGACAACAAACTGATATTTCTCTCTTTCCTTTCCTCTCTCTCTAAAATCAATAAATTAAAAAAAAAATAGAATTGTCATTGAGCCTTTATTCAAATAGCAAAAATTTGGAAACAGCCAAAATGTTTATTAATAGGAGAATAAATAAGCAAATTGTGGTCTATTCGAACAATGGAACACTACTCAGCAATAAAAGGAATGTACTACTGATAATTTATCATGATGAATCTTCAAATTATGCTCAGCCAAAAAAAAGTAGACACAAGAAAATACATACTGTAATATTCCATTTATAGGGAGTTCAAGAGCAGGCAGGAGTGAGTCACTCTGTGCGGACGGGCACCGGGGAGCGGGGGCTCTAGTGTGAGGAGGACAGGACAGAACGGGCGCAGGGAATGAACTGTCCAGGGTGATGGCAGTAGTCAATTTCCTTACTGGGTGTTGGTTACAGAGGTATCCGAGGTCTGTCCCCAAGAAGACCAGCCATTGTTAATATAAGAAGAATGGGCCCTGGCTGGTGTGGCTCAGTGGACTGAGCGCCAGCCTGAGAACTGAAAGGTCGATGGTTCGATTTCCAGTCAGGGCACATGCCTGGGTTACCAGTGGGTCCCCAGCTGGGGGCGTGTGAAAGGCAACCAATCGCTGCAGCTCTTGCATGTTGATGTTTCTCTCCCTCCGTTTCTCCCTCTCTTCCCCCGCCTCTAAAAATAAATAGATAAAAACTTAAAAAGAAAACCAACAAAAACCGACCCTCTGTTTTGAGGAGGCTATCCAAAGGAATGCTCTACCTTCAAAGATTTATATGCAAGGGCATTCAATAGAACACACTGGATGAAACTTGGGGATGAGCTCAGGACAGCCCAAGAGGACCCGCAGGACACACGCAGGTGCACGCAGCACAAGCTCCAGGTGCTACTGCGTCTTTAATGTGCACGATGAACGGGTGGCCAGCTGACAGCAATGTATGCGTCAGAGAAACTGGGGGAAAACTCAGGAGATAGTCACAGAAATCTGAACACTGACCAGACAAATTAAAGAATTATTCCAATCGTTTTTAGATACAATAAAGGTACTATGGTCACGTTAAACAAAAGAGACATTCGCTGATATATATGGATGAGGTGGTATTCCACCTGGAATTTGTTTCAAATATTCCACTGCGGGGGGGTGGTGGACATGGAGGGTTGACACTGGGGTACAGGTGAAATGAGACTGGTCGAGACCAGTGACAGGTGAAGTTGGGTGACAGGTACATGGGGATCCATTACACTATTTTCTCTGTGTATATATCTGACATTTTCCAAACTAAAAAGGTTTTAAAAATATTTTAATGCACGTATTGTTGGAATGTCTGATAGGTGGTGTCTGTTTTATTATTCTCTCTAACCTACATGTGTTATTAGTTTAATCCATGAGATTTTTTCATTTCAATTTGGAAATAAAAGGATTGAATATGACTACAAATAAACACATCCTAATTAAGCAGTTATATCAAGGTGAGGACATGAATAGTTTTTATTTTTCTGCTCATAGTATTATGTACTTCCCAGATTTTTAAAAAAATATTTAATTTATTTATTTTCAGAAAGAGAGGAAGGGAGGGAGAAAGAGAGGGAGACAAACATGCAGGCCCGCAACTGGGGGACCTGGCCCACCACCCAGGCATGTGCCCTGGCAGAGATTCGAACTGACGCCCTTCCAAATCCCAGGCCGGCACTCAGCCCACTGAGCCATACCAGCCAGGGCAGTCCTCAGATTCGAAATGATGACCAGATATTCTATAAGCAGGAAGATGCCTTTTTAAAACCATAACTATGCCAGGTTCTGAAAATTCACGCTATATTCTACTGAATACATGCATTATACCAACGGGCGCTGGTTGGGCAGGAACACACAGGCAACCTCTCTGCCTGCCCTCCCTGGGCAGAGGGCACTGCCTCCCACCTCCCACCTCCCATACTGACACCCCCAGAGTCTAAAAGGGGTCAGCTTATAGTTACAGGCCCCTGGTGCAGAAGTATCAGGGTGTGTGGGCTTTGAAAGAGTCGAATTGCACATACTGGATTGGATTGGCCAAAAAGTTCATTTACTTTTTTCCATAAAATAAATTTTTCATTTTCACCAATAACTTTATTGATTTGGATGTTGGGAGTATGTCGGTCACCTCCCGGGTGGCAGAACGTTGAATGTTCTCAATTGATGTCTGGATTTGATTGCTATCAACGTCAGCTGGTCTATCTGACCACGGAGCACCGTCCAGTGACAAATCTCCAGCACAAAATTCACAAACCGCTTTTGACACGTTCCATCAGTCACAGCACTTTCTCCATACACTGCACAAATCTTTTTTTTTGCATTTCAGTTGTGTTTTTAACCTTTCTTGAAATAATAGAGCACGATATGCTGAAAATGTTGCATATTTTCTTCCATCTTCAGTATGAAAATGGCTACACAAAAATTCATCAGTTTTGATAAATGTTTAAAAAATGCACACTGATATGACAGCTGTCATAATACAATCTAAAATAATTGTTTAGAATGAAGTTAAAAAAACAACTAAGCAGAGACACCATACAGAAAAAAGCGGAACGAGCTTTTCGGCCAACTCAATAGTTAAAAAGTGGTCTTTCCGAGATCCTCATGGTTAAACATTTTTTTTAATTTTTAAAAAAATGTATTGACTTTAAAGAGAGAGAGAGGAAGGGAGAGAGAAACATTGATTTGTTGTTCTACTTATTCATGCATTCACTGATTGATTCTCGTATGTGTCCAGACCAGGGATTGAACCCACAACCTCGGTGTATTGGGACAACACCTCTAACCCACTGAGCTACTGGGCCAGGGCAAAAATTTTTTTTTAAAAACAATATTGTTTAGGCCATGGCTAGGTAGCTCAATTGGTAGACTGTCATCTTGCTACGCCAAGATTGTGGGTTCAAGTGGACAGGGGGAGGCTGGGAGTAGTGTGGGAAAAGAAGAAGCCACAGAACCGGTGTGTGCAGGACATGGACTAAAAGGTGTGGGAATGACGGGATGGGGTGCAGGGTGGAGAGTATAAAGGGCAGGGGAAATGGAACAACTGTAATAGCATGCTCAATAAAATATATCCCCCAAAATAAATAAATAAAAATTCAAAAACATTAAAAAAAAAAAAAAGATTGTGGGTTCAATTCCCGGTCAGGGCACAAACGAGAATCAATTACTACGTGCATAAATAAGTGGAACAACAAATTGATCTCTCTCTCTCAAAATTAATTTTTAAAAAATTTTAAAAAAAGAGTGTTCACTTGTTAAGGACTTCATTAAGGGACCAAAAACATAAACCACATTGCGTTTTATACTCTAGAGGTATTTTTGAGGGAGACGTGCACTCTGCCCTCTGCATCAATAAGGCTGAGGGGGTCTTCATTTCAGGCAGGGGGTTAATTATATTAACGATCTGCTCCTTCTCACATGAAAGTGAGAATACGTATTTGCCTCACTGTCTTTGGGTGTTAACTATAATTATAAAAACCTAATGTCAGAATACCAGCATTTCCAAATAAAAGTTTTCCCCCTCATCAGAAAAGCCTTATCTGTAGGCGAATTTGTCTATCTTCCTCCTGGTCTTCACTACAGGTAGTAGGATGACAGAGATCCTCTTTGAAGTCAGCTGGAGCTGGGTTCAAATCCCGGTCCTGCCAGTCCTGTATTGGGGCATCCCTCAACTTCCTTTTCTGGATCAGCCACCTGGGATCCATACACAGTCCCCCCTCCCAAGTACTGAAGGTGGCAGAAGTGGCACTGCAAGACTTCCCAGGCCAGGTCCCCAGCAAGGATCCACGTAGCTCCCACTGTGCTCGGTGGAAAGTTGGGCGTAGGGGAAGCTGTCTGCCCCGTAAAGGGTCTGACCTCCCCGAGATGACCGTGGTGTGAGGAGCCTGCGTGGACAGATGGAGGGAGGGCGAGAAAGACGGAGAGGGGCTCAGCAAGCCCCCAGCTGTTCCAGCTGCCCCAGGCCGGTGAGCGAAGCAGTCACCGTGGATGGCCAGTCCAGTCAAACACGCAGGTGACCCCAGGGAGAGTCACCCCTCTGAGTCCAGTCAACCCGCAGAGCCGTGACAGATAAAGGGAGCCCAGGACGCTGAGGAGCTCCGTAAGCAGCAGCGTCCTGTCTTCTCTGCTGATGGAAACTGTATCAGGTGAACCAGGTCCCAGCCTCTGACGCTCAGAGAGAGGCTCGGTATTCTCAGTGCGTCCCTTACTGAAAATCTCCCATAGGCCAGATAGGTATCAGGCAGGGCCGCAGCGTTTCAGACGCGCAAGAACTATGGATCCGGTTACTTGGCAGACGCCACCGGTAGGTCACTCAGCTAGGAGTAACTTGAAGAAAGCTCTGAATTTAACAAATTTAACATTCGGTTTCACCCTCTTCTCTCCACGGTTACTGACAGCCAGTTGGGTGGCGTAACGGAGTGTCCGCCACAGGCCTCCCAGCGGGGCGGGACATTTGTTCTGCAAGAATCGAGACCCAGGGAGGGGTGTAGACAAGTAGGCGGGCGGTCATCCCATAGGTGACAGAGGCAAGATGACCTGAGGTCCCAGGAAAGGCCGCTGAGGCCGCAGTCAGGTCTGGAGGGCTCATAGAGGCGGCAGAATTACCGTATTTTGCTGTGTATAACGCGCACTCTTCTTTGCCCAAATGTTTGAGGGAAAAATAAAGAGGTGCATTATACATGGGTATGATTACATGCCATGGGTATAATAATCCAGTGTATAGTGTGGACAAAAACGTGGGTGTGCGTTACACAAGAGAATGCATTATACACGGCAAAATACGGTATAACCACAGACCCAAAGAGCTGCAGGAGTGAAGACAACAGTGCGTCAGTCCAGCTCTGGGTACAGGGTCTCCTGCACCTGGAGGCATCCCTGGAGATGACAGGAGACGCCAGGAGGAAGCGTGGGCATGTCCCACAACCCTGGAGCGCATGTCTTTCAGAAAGTGGCGCTATGGAAGGATGTGGAGATGAGCAGGTGGGGCACTAGGATCAGTTTCCACTCCCGCGAGACAACTCACTCACCTTCTGAGTATCTTAGTATGGCTGCACCTCAAGGCTGTACTCCCCTCGGGGAGGAGACTATGAAATCCGAAAAGGAGTTTTTTTATTGTGATAAAATATACATAGTATAAAGTTCACAATTTTAGCCATGTTTAAGTACACAGTTCTATGGAATTAAGTACATTCGCACTGCTGGACAACCACCACCACCATCCATCTCCAGAACTCTTCTCATCTTCCCAGACAGAAATTCTGTCCCCATTAAACACGAACTCCCTAGCCCTGGCTGGTGTGGCTCAGTGGATTGAGTGCCTGCCTGCTTACAAAGGATCAAGGGTTCCAATCCCAGTCAGGGCACATGTCTGAATTGTAGGTCAGGTGCCCAGTAGGGGGCGCGAAAGAGGTAACCACACATTGATGTTTCCCTCCCTCCCTTTCTCCCTTCCTTACCCTCTCTAAAAATAAATAAATAAAATCTTAGGAGGGAAAAAAAAACAACAAACCACCAAGTCCCCATTCCCTTCCCCTAACCCCTGGCGACCACCATTCTACTCTGTCTCTGTGAATATGCCCATTCTAGGTGTTTCATGAGTCGGAGTGTAACAGAATGTGACCTTTTGTGACGGGCTTATTTCACTTAGTATAATATCCTCGAGGTTCATGCAGGCTGTAGCAGGTGTCAGAAGTCCCTTCCTTCTTACAGCTAAATAATATTCCTCTGAATGTATATACCACAATCTGTTCATCCATTCACCTGTCAATGGCTATTTGGTTGTTTCCACCTTTTTTTTTTTTAACTCCTCACCCAAGGATATATTTATTGACTTTAGAGACAGAGAAACATCGATCGATTGCCTCCCGTACACACCACGACTGGGGATTGAACTTGCAACCCTAGCATGTGCCCTGACCGGGGATCAAACCCGCAACCTTTTGGTGTACGGGACGACACTCCAGCCAACTGAGCCGCCCGGCCAAATCTGATTGTTTCCACCTTTTGTCTATTGTGAATAATGTTGCTATAAAAATGGGAGTACAAACATCTGTTCAAACATCTGCTTTCTTTTGGGTACATACGCAGAAGTGGCACTGCTGGATCACGTGGTAATTTTATGTTTAATTTTTTGAGGACCTGCCATGCTCTTTTTCATGACAGCTGCATCATTCCACATTTTCAGTAACAGTGCACAAGAGTTCCAATTTTTCCACAGCTTCACCTTGTTATTTTCTGTGCTTGTTTTTGTTTGTTTGTTTGTTTGTTTTGTTTGTTTGTTTTACAAGAGCATCCTTATGGCTCTGAGTTGCTATCCTTCGGTTTTGATGAAATGGGTTTTGAATAGGTCACTGGGCTCAGACTGGTCTAGGGAATCAACACCGTTACTTATCCATTCAATTCTCCAGAGCCTCCCGCAAATTCGAAGACCTGGCTTTCCCGAGACCATCTCCACAAAGCCTGTCCCAGGGCAGGGCACCGCCTCACACTAACCCAAACCCTGGTCCTCTTCACCCAAGCTTGGCACACAGAAATTCTAATGTTGAAGCTGCCTTTCCACAAAAGCCTTTGTGCCTAACAATTACCTTGTTTCTCTCAACCATGCTCTGCCTCACCTGGGCTCTCACACTAGACGTACCATAAATGACCTACCGCCCCAAGTGCCACCTGCCCTCCTCTTCCCATCTGCAGGGTCCTTCAAAGACCCCCCAGCAGTCAGGTAGTCCGTCTGAGCCTATGCTGTGGCCAGACCTCCTGGCCCACTCGATTTACTCGGGAGGTCCTCCCAACAGTCAGTGAGCTCTCACCAGTGTGGCTCGGTGTGTTGGGCGTCATCCTGCAAAGCAAAAGGTCACCAGTTCGGTCGGTACCTGGTCAGGGCACATGCCTGGGTTGTAAATTCAGTCCTGGTGGCTGAGCGTACAACAGGCAATAGATCTATGTTTCCTTCTTACATCGATTTTTCTGTCCCTCTCTGTCTCCCTTCCCTTCTCTCTAAACATAAATAAAATCTTAAAAAAAAATAAATAAAAGAGTGAAAGCCCCTAGTAGGTAAAGCTGTGCCCTTGGCTCTCCTGAAGCTGAGACTCCAAAGAAATACTACCACGCAGCAGATCATCTAACGTCAAAACTTCCAGAGACAGAGGATCTTGCCATGTAAGACACCGGCAGGCCTCCCCGGTTCTCGGCTACCTCCTCCTTCGCCTTATCTCTTCCGCTGCAGGCATTTCACAACGCTCAGCTCTGTGGCTTCTTAACAGAGGTGACAAAAGGTTCCAGAAGGAGCAGATTCTAAAACTAGGCAACCGCAATATCTACAACAGGCACAGAATACGAGCTTCGAGAAGGTCTGCTGAACCAATCAAAACTAAGTTATCAAAACAGGACTCTAAGTCTGTCTTCCACCAGCCCGGTTAGCGTGCGCCGGAAGTGGTGCGTGGCAGCCAGGGAAATACAAAATTAGCGAATGTCTCATTTTCACTTTTTTAAGTTTAAAGGCATAGGATAGAGGCACAAATAACAGCATCGGTCATGGGGTTTCTTTTTCTCAGCTTGATTTTTTTTTTTCTCTGACTGACTGACTCCCTTGAACACATAAGCTGCGCTGAAGTAACAAATTTAGTTTGACTCCATCATTGTTCGTTTTTCATTTACTGACATCTACCTT
>PVJD01013644.1:0-32879 GCA_004026545.1 Mormoops blainvillei
GAGGCCTGGCCAGGACTCCTCACAAAACCCCACTGTCTGTCCTCAAAGCCAGGGAGGGCCCTCCTGTGACCGTCTGCTGCAGGTTATGGAGGGCGGGGGGCTGCGGCTGGGCTCAGCACCTACGAGGACCCTTGCTGATGAAGACCTAGCTGCCCAGCCCTGTCCCATCAGGTCAGAGCCCACAGCTTGCCTAGGGTTGCCCTCCACTCGGGCAAAAACATTACCTAAGAAAATCTGGCTTTTTGAAGATATCACGCACACACTTAAACACACAAAACCCCGCCCACGTTTCACAGAGTTCCTCACTGAGTTAACTGATCAGTCCCCCAGGGGGTGAAGTTTCATTAGCACCAGGTGCCAGGGCCCATCCGAGCCTCCGAACTCACTTTCATGGGACTGGAGATTCTGTGGTCCCGCCCCTGAGGGAATGGGCTCCATCGCAGCAGGGTGGTGACCAGTGGGGTGGCCTCTGAAGTCACACAGCCTGAACTTGAACTTGGCTCTACTTACCGGCTAGCTGTAAGGCCTCGGTCAAGTTAACCTCCCAGGGTCCTGGATTCCTCAGCAGTACAGGGGGGACCACCGCAGGCCCGTCCTCACAGGGGCCACGTGAGTTAGATTTGCACGGTGCCTGGCACACCATCCGTAAATGTTAGCTCGCAGCAGCGCGGCCTGTTAACGAGTAACAGGGACAAGTCAGTGTGAATGTGGGACCCCTCCACACCTCCCCCCATCCCTCCTGGTTCTCTGAGGGTGGAGTCAGGCCCCTCGCCCTCCCTGGTACGCAGCGCCCTGGCACTGCGCCAAGGGAAAAGAATCCTAACGGAGAGAAGTGTTTGGATCCGTGTGTTCGAATCCACGAGAAGGGCCTGGGGAAGAGTGGGAAGACGCTGGCGAGAGTCTGGGCTCGGAGTCTGGGGACTGCGGACGGTTAAGAGATGAGAACAGCGGAAAGCAGCAGCTGCGGCTGATGTGGAGAGTACTGAGAAAAACAGAAAGTGCTGATCGGAGAGAACGTGGACATTTTGCCAGGAATCAGGAATAAACTTCTCCCTGACCCCAACCCTCCTGTCCACTTTGGGGTTTCCCAGAAAGGCCCAAGTAAAGAATGGAAGTTCCTTCCATTCCTTTTGGCTGTGAGACTGAGGCTTCGCATGTGTCAGCAAAGCCCGGGCTGGATCACGTGGAAGAGCCGCTCTGGGTTACCGTATCATCGTCCCCCTGTACAGACGAGGAAACCGAGGCTTTCAGAAGGGACGTGCTCGCCTGCCCGCAGGTCACAGTACAAGACGAGGGCATAACAGGGGGTCAGCCTCTGGCCGCCTGACTCGTTTCCCAGGTTCCAAAAGGAGGGCCTGACTCCCCCCTTCATGTAAGTACTGGTCGAGGAGTCAGTTTCTCTGGGGCATCTATGGCAGGACTGGGTCACAAAGAAACAGCAGGGTTGACACACTTGGCTTGGAGTCAGAGCCACTGAGGCCCTTCCTGGCGCCTCAGTGGAGTGCCTGGGGCGGCCACTGGATCGGCTGTCCTAAGGAACCAGAATCCGGGTCCAAGAGCCCCTGCCCAGGCCCCAGCTCCCCAGGGCTGCTGGCTGTGTGCTGGCATGGTCCTCTCCCTTCGGTGTCTGAACCCATGGCGTGAGCTGCCATCAGGAGAGGGCGACCACCCAGCCCCCAACCCCAGAGTACGAGAGAGGTGGGCAGGCTGCCCAGAGCCACTGACGGCGTCTCCCGAGGCACCCGGCGCCTCGGGCGGCCTCTCCACTCTGCCTCTCTGTATGGCCCAGCCTGGCTTCAAGGAAAGGCTATTCAAGCTTGAGTGTGATCAACAGGCCTGAGTTCAACTGACGTCTCTGTCGTGGCTGGCTGCGCTACTCTGACCAAGTTGCCCGACCTCGCTGACCTCAGTGGGAGCAAAAACTGCATGAAGGCCTTAAGGCCCCTGTGAGGACCAGGCGGACAGGAAAGGGGCCCTGTGGACTGCACGGCCTTGCACGGTGTCCAGTGCGGTCCCTCTGTTCCTGCTCCCCAGGCCCTGCCTGAGGTCGGGGGCAGGGGTGGGGGTATAGGGGAGACACTCAGGGGGCCCTTTCTCCTTCAGTGACATCTGTTTGTTTAACAGAGGACAACGACATTTGCCAGGACACCCTCTAGGTGTAAATATTTACGCATCAAGAGCTCTAGGAGGACCTGGTCCTGGGGGAAGGTGAAGTCCTGGAGAACGTCCCGGCTGGGGGGGTAGGGGAGAGGGGCGTCAGAGAAGCGGTAAGGGAGGCGAGGAGAGGAGAAGCCACGTCTGCTCTCTGCTGTCAGCTCCCGACCCCACGTGTGCCCCGGGGTTCTGAGCAGGGAGGTGCCACTCTCCCGCATGACGGAATAGGAAAGTGAGGCCCAGAGAGGGCCCGTCACCCAGCTGGGAGCCCAGGCCAGACTGACTTCGGCCTCGCAGCCAGGGCAGGGACGAAAGGGGATTCCTCTGGGAGGCAGGGGTGGGGTGGGCTAGAGCGGGGCTGGGGGGGGAGAGCAGCGGAGATGGTGGAGCAACAGTGGGGGGACTGCCCCAGCCTTTCCTTCCACCGGGTCCCCCAGACGCCCCCTCCTGAATGTCTCTCTGTCTCTCTGGATCCGTCGGTGGCTCTGCCTCCTCCCGAGGGCCCTGCCGCTCTGTCCTTCTCTCTGCCTCCGTGTCTTTCTGTGACTCTCACTTTGTCATCGTCAGTGTCTCCTTCTCCATTGTCTGTCTCTGTTCTTTCTCTGTCCTTGTCTCTGTCTCTATCCCTGTCCTCCTTTCTCTCTCCTGCCCCACAAGACAGCACTAAGCAGAGGTGACAGAGCTCAGGTCCTGGACACTGCGAGACCCACTTCCTGTGGCTGGAACCCAGAGGGACTGTGTCTGAAGGAGGGCTGGGCCAGGACCGCCTGTTGTGCCTGGGGACGACTAGACAGGCAGGCGGAGGTCTACAGAGAAGGGAAGGCAGGAGGCCGAGAAGGACCCAGGGCCAGCGAGAGCCCCTTCCCAGGAGAAAGGGAAGCTTTCTGCGTTTCTGCCTTTGATGCAGCCCAGCAGGCGTGCAGCTCTGAGCTCAGCCTTCTTTCACCCTGAGCAACCCCAGTCACTTCTCCTGGCCTCAGTTCCTCATCTGCCTCCCTCTCAGGGCTGGTAAAGGCTTTCAGAGAGATGACGCAGAGGAGAAAGTCATGGGCAGGACCTCGCTCACAGCACAGCAAGGAGATGCGTGGTCCGGTCCCTTTTGCAGGGCCAGACTCAGCATAAATAGTTGCTGAACAGGAAGGAACTCCACGAGCGGCAGAACGATTTAAAAGCATCCCGTTTGCACGAGGGCTGGCTGTGCTGGCCCCACGGCCCTGCAGGTCTCTAACACAGGCTGAAAAGTCGACTCACTTCATGCAGTTCTGATCGTCGGTACTGAAGCTCTGCCTGGTGCCAAGCATTTCCAAGTAACTTTTCACCTGACCCCCCTTCACCACTGGGACACCTGAGGCAGCCACCTACCCATTCCTCCCACACATAGTCATGGGGCACCTCTGTGGGCCAGGTACTGTCACAGGGCCTGGGCAGAAAGTGGTAGATGAGGGAGACCGAGTTCCCGTTGCATGGAGATGAACAGTAATCCAGAGCATGACACCGTCAACCAAGAAAGCGGAGAAGGGTGGTATGACCCAGGCCAGCACATGAGGTAGAACGGCAAAGGTGGGTCCCTGGGAGTGTGATCCAGGCAGGAGGCCCGGCAGGTGCGGGCCTGGGGGACCGAGCTGAAGGAGGCTGGGGGATCTGGGAAAAGGGCAAGGCTGCTGGGACATCTACAGTTAAGAGGACCATGGCGGTACAAGGGCAGGATGAAATGTGCAGCCCACCCTGCGAGTAAGGGTGGGCCAGGTCCAACCATGATCTGAGTGGGTTTTACACAAAGGTTAGGCAACAGGACTGAAGAGGCGGGGGGTGACGGGGACAGAGGGCAGAAACCAGGGGCTGACACTGTCCAGGGCAGGTAGGACCCAGTGGGTGCCGCCCGACCCCATCTGAGCCAGCCCTACCCCACTTGCCCTGCAAGACCAGGTGCTGAAAGAGGGTCCCTTGGGTGCTGACAGCCTCCCAGGAAGCCAAAGGGAGTGATTCCCTCTAAGGGGCCGTGTCTACGCCTCAATCACACGGCCTCTGTCCTTACACCCACTGGCCTCAGTTTCTCTCTCCACCCTACAGAGGTGAGCCCATTTTTTTTAACCCACTCAGCCACTGCTGCCGACCCAGCCGGGCCCAGGGCACACTTTCACCCGTGCGGAGAGCCCTGGCCTGCCTCTGCAGGGGACAAAGGATAGGCCGGTTATCAAAGGGGGTGGGGAGTGACAAAAAGTGCAACACCACATGAAGATGAACAAGGATGCAAAAGCCGCCCCCAAGTGGCTCTGTCCACCTGGTGGCTGCCCCGCTCAAAGCCACATCGATGGACCGCCTTCTGAAACAACGAGACCCTGGGGTCAGGCCAGGGCTGCCTCCACCCCCAGAGCTCGCAGTTCAGATGCCGTCGGCAGCCCTGCCTGGCGAGGGGGCCGCATCTATTTGACTTGCTAAGGCTAATCTCCGCACACTGTGACCACGAAGTTTGACTGAAATATTCTGGTTGCTGTGGCAACCTTCCCCGTTGCTTCTACCCCTGTCATTCTCTATTGCAAACCGCAGTAGGAACTTTTTGCTTCAATTGGAAACTTATGGTTGTCAAGGCAACCCTCTTACAGCACCCCAAGGATGCAGGTGGGCTGCAGGTGAGGGTGCAGATCTATCTATTGCGGCAGAGGAGGAGTCCAGGGCAGGGGGGATGAGGGGAAGACGTTTGGGGTAGAACATGGGGGCAAGGGAGGTGAAGGGCATCCACAAATTCACTCATTCCTCCCTCTCTTGCTTATGTCATTCATTCATTCATTCACCTGCACCCTCGGCCACTTGAGCATCCATTCTGTTTTCTGGCTCTTCTGTTTTGTGTGGGTGGGTGGGCAGGGCCCTCCACGGGCATACGGCCCACCTGGAAAAGAGGGAACAGAAAGGGCGCTGGCTTTGGAGTCGGACAGACCTGGGTGTGCATTTGGACTCCTGACTCCCTTCTCATTTATAAATAGAACACAGAATAGAACCTGCTTCTGGGATACTGAGAGCAGCAGGCAACGCACTGATACAGGTCTTCCCACTTGAGGGGTGTGAGGGCAGCAGCCACAGCGCCGGGTTGGCTCTCCAGTGGCGGAGAAGGGGCTGAGACTGAGCGGGAGGCAGTGGGGGAACTGGGACCAGGCCAAGACAGAGGGCAGGGTCAGGGGAAGTCCTCGCCCACTCTAGGAGCGAGCAACGGAGCGCCCTTCCTCCCTGAGGTCCCTGCGGTCCCAGAGGAAGTGAGGGAGGGACAGGGTAGGAGCAGCGGGCGACATTCCAAGAGGGCCGCCTGCCAGGGCTTTCTAGGCACTGCCTCATTTTTATCCTAACAACCCATGGGAGAGTTTTCTTTCCCTCTATTTTGCAGATTTGGAAACTGGGGCTCAGAAAGGTGGAATCGGGTCACCCAGAAAGTGGGCGAGTTCATCCAGAATTCAACCGTGGGCTGCGTTCCTTGCAAACCCCTCATTTAATTCTCACAGCAGCCCCAGGAGGCACTCTCTCCGTCACCCCCGTCCCGCCGGCGCGAGGAACACAGGGGGCAAGGCCGGGCAGCTCCGCCGAGATCACGTGGTAAGTCATGCTCCTCCCCAGCCCTGCTCAGCCCGGACACCCAGGCCTGGGACCAGGGCCTCTGCTCTTTCCAGCCCAGGAGTCACCAGGGGAAGAGGGACAGGAGGGGAACCAATATAAACCTGTTACTTCTGTTCCAGCCTCAACCTCCCACAGCCTGGCTTCCTGGGGACCTGGGCCTGGTCACCAGACAGGGTGCAAGATGGGGTGAAAGGCTTAGGCAGGGGCTTCCAAGCTCCTGTGGCCACACGGAGGGTGGACGCCAGGCTGGGAGGCCAGGTGGGCGGCTGGGACAGGATGGCCCTGTTTCCTGCCCCTTCACTGGAACCGTCACTGCCACGCATCTGGGCTGCCGAGAACAGACCAGAAGCCCCTTAGAACTGAGGACTAGAGGTGGTGGAAAAGAAAGAAAACAGAGACCCTAGGAGATGGGCATTTTCTCCCTCCTTCCAGGGTGACATCGAGTGACACACCCAAGGCTCACAATGACCAAGGGACACGCAAGTCCGAGGCTCAGGCCAGAAAGGCCCCTCTGGCTCCTCTCCGAGCCCTGTCCTCTGCTCCCCCGCTCTCCCTCCCGTCCAGAACATTCTTGCCCCAGACGATTGCTCACACCCTGCCCAGGACTTTGCTTAAACAGCCCCTCCTTAGAGAGGCTTCCTCAGATCGTCTTATCTGAAACAGGCCCCGCCTTGGCTTAAAATAATCAGCTTCGGGGGCAGGCGGTTGGGGGCCGGCACATGGGACAAGGCCGCTGCGCTGGGAGTAAGTGCCTAGGGAGGGGTTTTGTGCTTCATTCTCTCTTTCCCTGTGATTGATAGCTTCCATCATAAAAGTTTTAAAAATAATAACAGAAATCAACATTCCTCCCATCATTTTCTGTCCCATTTCCCTGGTTTGTTTTCTTTCAGGGTATCTCACTCCACCTGACGGTGTGTCTGTGTCTATCTGACCCTTGGTAGGTGGGCCCGCGAGAGCAGGGCTCTGTCTTATTCACATCTGTACCCTCGGTGCCGGGCACGCAGGTGGCACTCAGCGCATGTTTGCCAAGTCGACAAAAGGATCAAATGCACCGAAGGAGGGGGGTTTGGTCTAAAGAATCGCAGTACAGTGGATCAAGGCTTTGGGCCTGGGCCTGTTTCAGCCATGGGTGTGCAGTTGAGAGGAGGACAAAATTCCCCCTCAGTTATTCATTCAACAAACATTTAAGCACACCCCTTCTTGCCAAGTCCTACACTGACACCAAATGGGCCGAGTCCTGACTGTATTAGAGACGGGCCAGGGACTATGGGAACCCTCACTAGGGGCACCTCACCCAGGTTTGGGCATCAGGGAGGGCTTCCTGAAGGAAGTGATATCTAAGTTCAATCTCAGGCTGAGTAACATGTAGCCTGGAAAGGAGGGAGGGTGTTCCAGGTAGAAGACAGCCCAGCCACAGGCCTGGCGGAGGACAAGGCGAGGGCGCTGGGAGAACTGTCACATCTCGGTTTGGCAGAGTGCGGGGGTGGGGCCCAGGGGCCGAGGCACTTCCCTGCCCAGGAGGTCCAGCCCTGAGGCCTCCCACCGACCCTTCATCACACCCGTGTTCCAGCTTCACGCTGCAGAGCAAACATCAGTGGGGTCCAGACCTATTTCACGGCACTGGGGGGGTGGGCTGCAAAACATGACCAGCATGTGAGCCAGGAAGCGCTGGCCCACCACTGGAGGAAATCAGGGAAAATGTGGTTTAACTCAACCTGCCACATCATGTCTCGGATGGTTTCCTGGCCACAAATGCCAGGCCCCACTCCCTAGGGCGGACTGGGCAGAGGCAGAAAGGCTGGGGGCTTCTCCAGACCACACAGCTGCCCTTTCACTCGCTGTTTCCTTCTCCTTGCCCACTCTACCCTTGAAGAGCGTTTGGACGCTTCATCGGAAGAGTTAATGACCCACATGTAGACCACTCATTTGCTCCTCCCAGGATTTGAGACAAAGCAGAGAGAAGCCCTTCATGACAGGCTCTCGGGCCCTGGAGGGCCCAGTGAGGCAAACCCAGGAGGAGAAGCGGGTTCCTGTGCAGGCAGCAAAAACTCACCTGGGGTGGGAGCCCCTAAACCGACGCAGAGCGGGCGTGGGGTGCGACCCTCCCAACTGTTCCGCTCTTTGAGGTTGACGAAGCACTTTCCCACACAGCTCCTCTTGAATCCCCCACCTACGGATGAGAAGACTGAGGCTTGTCACTTTGCGGAGCTGGCAGCGCCCCGCAGGCCCAGGGCTGGGGTTGCAGCCCTGGTCTGACGCCCCTCCTGAGCCCGTTCTGCTCGCCGCAGAGTGAAGCAGAGATCATTCCCAGGAGCTGGAGGGGCAGGGCAGGCTGAGGTCGCAGGGCGAGGACTCGGGCCCACGCAGGGGCCTGGTGGCCACCAGGAACCCTGGGCCCCAGGCAGGAGGCGGGTGCCGGTGGATCTGCCTCCGTGAAAGGAATAAGAGTCTTTAGAACAAATCTCGCATTCACAAGAGACTCTCAGAAAGATGCTCAGAGAACAGGGTGGGCGAGAGGATGAAGGGGGTGAGAAGGTGAGCGGCTCAGGGTGCGTTTGAGGAGAAGCCAGCCTGGATGAGTCTGCAGGGAGAGCCCAGGGGAGCTCCCAGCTCCTGGCTTCTTCCTCCTCCCTCAGGCCGCCAGCCACTCCCTTTCCGAGGCACCTTGGACCTTCCTCCGCACACACTGTAAGACTCCTCGGTGGTGCTGTGGATGGTGCTTTCTTTGTTGGCCTCCCTGCTAGACTGTGAGCTGCCGTCTGATTCATTCCTTCCCCATTCATTCACGCACAGGGTGCCAGGCGGCCCTAGGTGCTGGAGATACAGGCAGCATGACTGACAAGGCCTTACGCGTTGGTGGTGTGAGAGGGTCAGGAGTGAGGAATTTCTTTGGCTCCACACACCTGGATACCTGGATACCTGGGTTACTCGGTGGGGAATCCAGGGGCTAGAACGTTCCAGCCAAAAACCGGTTACAGTGGCTCATCCCCTCACCCCGCAGTAGCCTGGCATCCCCCCACCGGGGCCTTGCTCCTTTTGCTGCGGACGTTGCTCCCTGTTAAGCCCACAAAGGAGGACGCCTTGTTCTTGTGCATCAGACTCCCAGTGCATTCTCGGTTTTATTCCAGTGCCCAGTACAGAGCGCAGCACAAAGCAGCCACCACAGAGGCGTTTGCTGAATGGATACAGACGAATTCATTCACTCAGTAAGTATCTAGGTTAATGCCTACTGGGGGCCAGACACAGGCGAGGCGACGCAGATATAAAGGTAAGCCAGAGACACTGTCGTTCTTGCCACAACAGTCCAGCTTCTCTGTCCCAAACCCCCGGGCTCTCTTCTGCCTTGTCTTCCTCAGCGGGTGGGAGGGAAGAAGCAAGCACAGAGACCCAAAACGCCGAGTCAGGGGCCAAATAGGAAAACAGCAGCTTTCTCAGGGCCCTCCTAGCGGACTTCCACTCACATCTCATTGGCCAGACGTGGGTCACGTGGTCACCCTAGCTGCAAAGGAGTCTGGGAGATGGTGCATTCCCTGGGCTGCATCAAACATACTTGGTTGCTTCGGAAGGAAGGGGGAGGATGGACAAGGTGGGCAACCTTGCTGTGTCTACCTTGTTTTTGGTGATGATGAAGAAGACGATGACTGCCACCATTACTGTTATTACCGCCATCGCCACTTCCCACCTATCCTGAGAACACTCCCAGCCCCGTGCCAGGAAGACACTTCCCCTTCCCTGGCCCACCACACATACAAACCCCACAGGAGGGACCCCCCAAGTCCACACTGCAGCCACTCAAGGCACAGGTCACAGGGGCTAATAGGCTCGGAACCACAAGAGCCCAGGGCCCCAGGATGTGCCCCGACGGGGTTCCCAGCCCTGCCTCTCCACCCGCCATAGCCCCAGCAGGGACAGCTGTTTTGAGACACCGTGCGACAGAGTTGTTCTCACTCAAACCAGGCAGGTGCCCTCTCAGCCTCCCCCTCCCACCACCTGGCAGCCTTCACTCCCCAGTCTCAAGCCCCTTCTCTGCTCCCTCACCCATAAACCCCTCCCCAACTCTCTCTTTCCCGATTCCTGGTTCTATTAAATCCCACCAACGTTCCCTGAGCCCCTAGCAGTGACCACAGCACTGATGTTAGCACAAACTGAGCCTCTGCTGTCTGCCAGGCCCCCAGCTATTCCTCTACCGCTTCCTCTCACTTAATTATCAAAGCAAGTCTACGAGGCATCGCTATCCCTGTACCTGTTTTACAGATGGGCAGACTGAGGCACGGAGAGACTCAGTAACTGGCCCAAGGCCGCAGACTTAGTAACAGCAGAGCAGGATTCGAACCAAGGTGTTCTGGCTCCTTCACCTCCATGTCAGTGCCCCCCACCCCCACACCGCCCCACAAGGGCCTGAGCTGGGCTTCAGGGGTGCGGGCCTGAAGGAGCAGCAGCTGCTCTGGGGCTCACCCTCCAGTGGGGGGCAGTGTGGGCTCGCCGCCCGCATGCCCATGGGCACCCTCTGCGGGCCACCCCTGGGCTGGCAGCTGCAGGACTAGGAGGAGGAGCCATAAAGCAGGAGAAAGTGAAATCCTGCATTGGAACAAGCAGGCAGGAGAGGCCAGTCCCAGCAGGAGGGACAGCCCGAGGGTCTGGGCTGGGTCCGGGCAGGAAAGATGGCGAGGACACCGGGCGGAGCCCTGAGGGTGAGCACGTCTTTAAATCTGCAGCCTCGGTGCCTCACTTGCTGCAGCCTCACGCCAGCCCTGCACACGCCACCATGGGACCGCGAGGGACTTTAACGACGGTGACTTGTGACGGTGTGGGGCAAGGCTGAAGAGGACCAGGGCCAGGAGAGCAGAAGCCATTCCTCAGCCGGCCAGAGCAGGACACAGCGCCAACTGGCCAGGGCAGGCCCGTGGCCTCTGTGGGGATGCAGCCACCCGTGGCAGCCCCACCAGGGGAGCCGAGGATCGCCCCCTCCTCGATGCCGTCCCGTGGACCATCTCCAGCGAGCCCGGCCGCACACTGGTCAAACCCGACAGGGAAACAAAGGGCAAGGGACCCGCTGATGTGGCCATGTGCTCAGCCCCAGAAGCACCCATGGCAAAGGAGACTTTGAGATAGGAGATTATCGTGGATTACCCAGGTGGGCCCAACGGGGTCACAAGGGTCCTTAAAGAGTAGGCAGATGAGTCAGAGGAGATATAAGAACAGAATCAGAGGATCAGAGAGTGACAGAGAGAAGCCGAGGTCACCTTGAATATACAAGGTCCCTTCACCATATGCTCACTGGGTCCCAACTCTGTGCTGAGCCCTGGGGACACCGAGACAAAGAAGGCGCCCTGCCTGCCTCCTGTGCAGCCCCTGACATCCTTGGCGCCTCTGGAAGCATGGGCCCGGCTCCAGCTGCCGGGGACACGAAGGTTCAAGCGTCGTTGCTTGCACTGCTGTAATTGGAATTCTATACTTGTTCCTCCTTATAATTCTTTTTATTTCTTTTTATCTTCACCCAAGGACATTTTTTCATTGCTTTGAGAGAGAGAGGAAGAGAGAGAGAGAGAAACATCGATGTGAGAAGGAATCACGGACTGGCTGTCCTCTGCTGTGTACCCTGACCAGGGATCATGCCCACGGCCTGCGTGTGCGCCCTGACCAGAAGCCAAACCCGCGGCCTTTCGGTCTTCAGCCTGCAGGACAGCAGCTGGTCAGCGCTCCAACCGACCGGGCCATACTAGCCAGGGCCAACCTCGATGTAAGAGAGAAACACCAATCGGCTTCCTCCCATACACACCCCGCCCAGGGGTCAACGCCTCAGCCTAGGGGCGTGCCCTGACCTGGACGGGAGCCACAGGCTTTTGGTGCACCTGACGATGCTTCAACCACCTGAGCCACCCGGCCAGGGCTTATCATTCTCGAATCAGGTTTCGTGGCCTGGTTTTGTGGATCGCTGAGGGCAGGTCTGCATCTCCTCCCCTCTTATCCCCTGTAGCGCCTGGTGTGCCGAGGATATTCTGGTCAGTCTGTGGGTCACAGACCCCCAGAGTCTCTGAGCCTCAAAGGGCTTCAAGGAGCAGCTAGTTCAATGTTCCCGTTTCACAGATCGGGGAGCTGAGGCCCAGAGACACCATGTGGCTGGTTCGCGGCCACGTCCAGCACGGCCCCCCAAGGAGCCGTCCGCATGCCTCTCCAGCCCCAGAGGGACCTGTTTGTCTTGCTCGGGCTCTGCCTCCAAGCCAAGTCCCTGTTTCTCATGGCCTTTTTTCCCACTAACCTCCTTTATCCCAGAGCCTCATTAAGGACTCTCTGAATACCCAAATATTGTGATGTTTTCTGAGGGGAGGTGCCAGGACCCACACTGCATCTACGATGCTGTCACAACTGCGTAAAGATCACACACATGAATTCGGACTGGAGGTGCTAGACAGTTTCCTTCCATTTGGGGAGACCCAGCAAAAAACATCATCCCCTTTCACGCACTGGGGCCAGAGGCTTCACAGGTCGTGGCAGCCCCGTGGTGGGGGCAGGGTCAGAGCCCAGGTCTCCGCCTCCCGTCCGGCCAGCTTTAGGGGGCCAGTGGAGGGTGGTGGGAGGCCCAGTAGAGCCCCCCTGTATCCTTCTGCTTGCCCCTCCTGGCCTGGCCGTCAGGGGACAGGCCCACAGGACAGGGGTTACAGCGGGTGGGCCTGGGGACAAAGCTGCTGCTATGCGGACCATGTTCTAAAATAAGCCCCACTCACGGCGAGTCACCACGGCAACGCGAAAGTTGCTCTGCTGAAGCGGATTCAAGAGCTGCTGTCACGGTCACTGTACCAGGAGGAGCCTCTATGGCCAGGCCCCAGGACAGGCACTTCGCACACTCACCGTCGTGTTCGTCGCCCTGCAGATGCGGGCCGGGGGCTGAGACAGACCCTGGCCAGAATTACACCCAGGCCAGGGGCGTCTGCCTCCATACACAGCGATGGATGGGAGCCGGGAGGCTGGGACACAAACTCCCATCTCGCTGCTGGACCCCAGCCTCCCTGGCAAATCATTCCTCCTGAGCCTCAGTTGCTCCTTCCCCACCCAAAGCACAGTTCTGCATCCCTCTATGGAGCTAGGGCTGGCAAACAACCAGGAGCACCCATGGGCAGGGACCCTGGGACTCCTGTAATAATCTCCTGCCCTCGGGGCTTAATTATAGCCATGTCCTGTTGAGACTGGTTAACAGCGCCACCCTGTGGTGGGCAGCAGCAGCCAGGCCAGGCAGCCATTGCTCTACGTCTGCTCCAAGTTTCTCACCCCCTCTTCCAGGCGCGAGCTCTTGCCTTCTCCCCAGGGTGGGAAGGTTGCTAAGTCCAGTGCCTTTGTCCCCTATACTCCGGAGAAGGTGTGAGTATCAGTCAGACTTCAGTGTCAAATGAGAGAATGTATTCTAGCTAATCTAAGCAAAAAGAGATTAAAAAAAAAATTTTTTTTAAGCCATACTAATGGGCTGAGCATCCAGGAACCACCACCCAAAACACCCCACACAACCGGGCCACCGCAGGGGCTGTGGCTCCCGCCTCCACCAGAAAGCTGAAAATCAGAAGTCACCGCTCAGGAGCCAGCTCCGGAGCCACGCCCACTCCGCCATGCTCCACACGGTGAAACGGGCGCTCTCTGCCCCGGCTCCCTCTCTCGCCACGAAACCCGGTTCCCACTTCCTGTCCAGACCAGGGCTCGGCGGGGCAGGGTTTACGCCCCAGCCGGATGGCTGGCTACCTGCCGGAGAGCCTGGGGAACGAGGTGTGGAGTTTTCCAGCTCAGCGGCACAGGAGGCATGCCACGTGGAGGGTGTGGTGAGTGTGGCGGGTGCCACAGGCAAAGCCGGAGCCTCACCATCCTCACGGTCGTGGGAGCCGGCAGTCACCACTTCCCGCCCCCTCCCCAGCAGAGTTAGCCCCGGGGAAGGGGGAGGAGGGTGGAGGCAGGTTACACCCGGCAGCAACGGCAGTAACAGGGCCACCCCAGACAGATCAGACTTTCCCAGTGGAACAGGAGGTCCCCAGATGCCTGGTTCCTGGCCCCGGGAAGCCCCTGACTGGCTGCGTGTCTGTGAGTCACGTGCCCTGTCTGGGCCTCAAGTCTCTCCAGCTGTAACAGCGCTGGTGATCTGATGTTGTTCAGGTCCTCTTGGGCTCCAGGGGCCCTCCCTCCTCCACGCAGAGGGGATCGTGATTGGATGGGGCACGGCCGGCCCCCAAGGCACCTGCCTCCCCTCCATCCTCTCATTAGTGCCTGCTTCCCTGGCCTCCCTTGCTGAGAGGCCATCTCTATCCGCCCACAGCCCGGCCTGCCCCAGCCTCTGTCCCCCGCCAGCTAAGACTAGACTGGGCTTGAGGACAGGGTTGTGCAGATGGCGTGGGCAGCGACTAGACCAAGGCTGGGACCGTTCGCCTGAGGCCAGGGACTGGTGCTGGAGGCTGGCCTCTTGTCTTCCTCCCCGATGGAGGTGGAAGAAGATGCTTCCAGATTTAGGGGGCCAGCGGAGGCCCCTCCTGCCCCCCATCCCAGCTCTGCTGCTTAGAAACAAGTTCCACATGCGTGTTGTGAACAGACCTGTCCAAGCAGCGTTCCGGCTCCCGGGCTGGGGGATGATGTGCCTATGCCAGCAGCCCCCACCCCGGCCAACGCCCTGGGCCCCACCTCAAAGCACACAACCACCCCCGGACCCAGGCACCAGGCTGACGTGGGGGCCCTTCCTCGGGAAGGCCCCTGAGCACCGCACTCTCTCACAAGGCCCAACGTGCTGGTGCGGACGTTCCTTTCTGGGCCTTCCTCCTTCCAGGCAGGAAGAAGCAAGCTCTGCTCTCTGTATTCCACTGTCTAGGAAACGCAGTGGAAGCTCAGTGAATTTAGTTGAACCAAAAAAGTCAATAATAATAATAGAAACACTTATACAGAGTATGTAGCATGTGCCAAACTCCTTCTAAGAAAGCCACGTACATTAACGCATTTACTCTTGGTTACAGCCCAACGTTGTAGGCACTATCGGTATCTCCATGGCGTGATGGATGTGTAAGCAAAGACATATTCCCTCCGTGGGCAGGCACTGACCCAAGAGAAAGGACACCCATCACAGAGGCATAAAGCACAGGAGAGTGGGTAATCAGGTAATGATCTCTTCCCTGTTACTTACATCTCTTTAGATTTAATCAACTCTTCAGGGAGCTATAATGGGCAAAAATACTGTCATAATCCCCGTTTTCCTGACCTGTATCAGTCAGGACAGGTAATCTTAAACTGTGTAACAAATGAGACCCAAATCTCAGTGGCTGGAAACAACAAAGGCTCACTTCTCCTCTGTGCAACGCGTCCATGCGAAGGGTGGGGACGGGGCTGTGCTCCCTGCTGTGCTCACCGAGGACCCCGCCGGAATTTCCCGTCTCTGCTCAGGAGGAAGGGGGCTGGAAGCACATACTAGTCCCGAAAGGTTTCCCCAGAGCAGTGACACGTCACTGTGGTCCGTTTCACTGGTCAGAGCCTGGAACCTGGCTAACTCAAGGGGCAGGGATGTGTAATCTCCAATGAGCCCAGGAGAAGGGGGAACTGTGGCTTTTGGTAGAAAGTAATGGGTTAACTGATTCACTCATGGAGTGTGTTCTGTGCTGTGCGCTGGGAAGAAATAGAAAATCAACAGGACCCCATCCTCCCAGTGAGCACCTGCTGATGAGGAAACAGAAGAAAAACTACAAGCCAACAAGATGGGTTCTGACAGAGAGGGGTGCTCAGAGGGGCCCCAACCTGGCCCAGGAGAGCAGGGAAGGTTTCTGAGAAAATATCCAGAGTAAGGTGGGTGCAGGGGCCCTGCCCTATCAGGTGGGGAGAGGGGAGAGCTGGCAGTGTTCCATGGAGGGCCCACTGCCCCGAGCCCCATCTTGCAGGGCAACCCCAGGGGAAGTACGGCCCCCACCAACCCGAGTACTTCTGCTCTTCCCTTCTTGAGGGCAAACTGAATGTGGGTTCCCCCCAGAAGCAGATGAGGTGTTTCTGGGATGAAGACCCTGGGAAGAGGAGGAAACACAGGCCCAGCCTCCCTGGGCTACGGGGGACACCCTCTGAAGTACCACCAGCCCCCTCTAAAGGGACAGGTGGGCTTCAAGCTGGCGGACTCTGGCAGCCAAGAGACCCTCAAATTCACCCTGGCTGGGACTGTGGAACAGCAGGAGACTGAGAGCTGGGGGCCGGAAGCAGCCGCCCCCAGGCCAGATCACCAGATATCCTGTCCAACAGTTGATGTGCCTGCATCTAGGAAGAGATCCAAGAAACTGCAGCTGTGGTCACCGCCAAGGAGGGAAAGTGGGTGTTTAGGGGGCAGCTTTGGGCAAAGGGGACGGAGTCTTACTTTTGTTTTTCCCAACCTATACAGTTTTTTTTAAAAATTGAATACGTATTTGACTTGAATAAAAATTTCTGAGTCTAGACTTTTAAGTCTCTGAGATTGTAAGATCCTTCTAAGACTCAGATTTTGTGATTCTCAGGTCACTGGCAAGGTTTGGGAGTTGGCAGCCCCTGGGTTTGGATCCCAGCTTCACCCACTGCTGTGTGACCAACCTGAAGCCACCTGTCTCCTCGTCTGCAACCAGAGATGAGGACACCTCCTTTCCCTGGAACATTGTAAAATGAAACGCGATAAAGTATGTCAAGCATCCCCCCAGGTCTGGCACCTGGCAAAGCGTCTGTCCAGAGTGAGTGGTGAATGCCCAGGGCCTGGAGGATTCTTCAAGCTGAGTCTGGGCTGCTGGGTCCGAGCCAGGGAGTTCCTCGGTCCCCAGGGTAGGTGCCAGGGGGTCCCTGGGGAGGCACTGGAGGGCGCCTGAGAATGGCCAGGCAAGGCCCAGGAGGCTGATGACTGCGGTCATGCCTGGTGCTCTGGCGCCCCCTCGTGGACATTGTCCTCCTCACACCCATAGAATAGGGGGGCCCTCTTTTATCAAAAAACTGACGGCCCTGACCCATTGTAGTTCAGTTGGTTGGGCATCATCCAGCAAAGCAAAATGCCATGGGTTCAGTTCCCAGTTAGAGCACAGGCCCAGGTCTCAGGCTGAGTCCCATGCTGGGGCACACATGAGAGACAACCAATTGATGCTCTCACCCATCAATGTTTCTCTGCCTTTCTCCCTCCCCTCCCCTCTGAGGAAAATCTTTTTTTTTTTAATCTGATTGGGTTTAACAGGAAAAAAAAAGGACCATGGCTCAGGACATGGAAAGTGGCAAACTGGTTGCTTTAGAGTCCCCACCATACAGGATTTAATGTCAGCAACACCTGACAACACCTTATTAGCCACAGGTACCGCCAGCTGAGCAGCAGGGTGCCCAGGGCACACCCCCAAATGTACTGCACCTGCATGACTACACTGCACCCTCCCACACCTGTTTGCTTACTTAAAATCTGGGGAAGCAGAGGCCCAGGGATTTTGGAACAACAAAAAAAAGTGAACTCGGCACACAGCCAGGAAGTGGTGGCATTAGGGACCTGACCACCTGACCTCAGCCCTCACTCCGAAAGGACCGTAAAGGTCTCTTCCATTTATCACCTGATGGCCCTGCCTCACTCCAGAGTCAGACTTCCAGGCTCCATGCGTAATGGCTTTGTGACATAGTGTCCCCCCTGACCTGTTCCCTTACCTGTGAAATGGGCAGAGCTTTTGCAATGTAATGTAAAAATTCCTGCCGTGGCTGGTGTGGTTCACTGGATTAAAGCGCTGGCCTGCAAACTGAAAGGCTGCCAGTTCGATTCCCAGTCAGGGCACATGTCTGGGCTGCAGGCCAGGTCCCCAGTTGGGGGCATGTAAGAAGCAACTGATTGATGTTCCCCTCCCTCTTTCTCCCTCCCTTCTCTCTCTGAAAATAAATGAAGTCTTTAAATATATACATATATATATATAAAAATCCTGCATCCCAGAAACCTCAATCCCAGGTAAACCAGGAAAGTTGGACCCTGTGAAAACGGAAAACGGAAACCCATGAGAATTGTGGACACAGCTGAACGACAAGCATAAAAAGCGCCCACTAGCCCTGCTTTTTTGATTCATAACCAGTAACATGTGCCCTGAGTTTTGGGCCCATTTCGAAAGGTTTGTTTTTTGGGAACTTTAACCCCAGCACACACAATAATCAGTGTGCCGGGCAAGGCAGTCTTGCGTGTGTTAGACACGTGGCCCCACAGCACGCTCGCATCCCTCCGTGGTACGATCCCAGTTTACAGAGGAGACCGGGGCTCAGACAGGAGCAGTGGTGCCCAAGGTTGCGACTAGAAAAGTGGCAAGCTGGGATTTGAACCCAGGCTACCTGGCTCTCAGTCCATGCTCTTAACCACTGTGCTCTGTTGCTTCATATACTAAGTGGAAAAATACTTATTTTTTAATCTATGTATTACCAAAAGTTGTGTCAGAAATCACTGTAATGTGCTCTTTGCCAGGCCATGTTTTAAAACAAATGTCTGCTTTTCCTCACCTAGACTTGAAACTCCCATTACATCACTGGTTGTCAAATAAAGACAAAATTGGCATATTCTTATTTAAATGCTCATATATTAAACAATATTCAACAATTAAAGCCATGTAAGATATATATTAAGCAAGTTACACAATTAAAACCACGTAAGCATTCAAACTGGCAGGTAGAGGGACTGAGCCGTGAGCGAGCCCAACCAGCCCCTCACTCACGCTCTCCCTGCATCGGGGCCGGACATGGAGGGACAGGGTAGCTCTCGGTGGGGACAGAGGGAAGGCCCACAGAGGCCTGGGGTTGGGTGGGGGCAGGGGGTGCCAGGAGAGGCCCCCGAGGCACGGAGGGCAGGAAAGGAGAGAACCGAGAATGCCACTGGAGGACAACGGGAGCCTGGCCTTCCGAGGAACCCCACCTCTGTGCCAGGCCAGCTGACGCCTGACTTCTGTCAACCTCAGTGAACCCTCAGAGCTGCCCCAGGAAAGGACTACCGGTCACCCCTTTTTACAGATGAGAGAAGGGGGGCAGAGAGAGAAACATGGCCCTGGAACAGCGTGTGGCAGGAGAGGGCAGGGAAAGGGGGTCAGAGAGCGGCCTGGCAACCGGAGCCCTGGCCAGGTTCTGGGCCGTCTCGGGTCTCCCTGCAGCCCAGGCCCAGCCCCTCCGTGAGTCCCGGCCTGAGTGTGCCCCTCTCCGACAGGAGCTCACTTTCTGGTAACACGCACAGATGCGCCCAGATGGACATGCAGCAGGGACAACAGCCCAGAAAAACAGACCCCAGACACAGAGCTGGAGGGCAGCCACCAGGGAGTGACCCAGGAGAGGGGTCGGCCGCCCTGGAGACATCGTGAGGTGCCTGAGAGGTACCACTGGCAGAGACCCCCCCCCACCCCCAAAAAAGCAGGGCTGGCGGGCGGCAGCACTCTTCTTGCCTCCCTTCCTGCGGTCCAGCTGGTCTTTCTGGAAGCCCAGGGGACCTCCCCAGATGCCCAGGTAGTTCCCCAGCCCCAGGCCTTCGGCTTGCTGCTCCCACTGCAGGGATGCGGGGTGCAGGGACGGCCCTGGTGCTGCTCCTCCTGAGTGAGCCCGTCCAGCGACAGCCAGGCCAGAGGCTCTTCCTTCGGTCCCTCCACAGAGCGCCTGCCAGTAATCTACCCAGGGGACAGTGCCCATGCCTGGGCGGTCCTCCCCCTCGACAGCACCTCCTATAACCAGGACTGTCTACCCTGAACGCTGACCCTGCCATCCCTCGCCCAGACACGTGCTCTGAGCTCCAGCTTCTCCACTGCAGTACCAGCCGGAGGCTACTGGGTACACCCCACTTTACAAACGTGGGCTGATGGGCAACAGCCATCACTGGGTGAGACCTAGGTGAGCGCATTCCCTGGAGAAAGAGCCCACCCCTTCTAGAGAAACGCAGCCCACAGCGGCAGGGTCAGAGCTCATGCCGCACACCAGGGCCCGAGGGCTGGGTCTGCCGATGACGAGGCCTGCACTCCCGAGTCTCCACCTCGACAAGATGAAAGGTGCAGAGGGGCCGGGAATGGACACCCATCCTCAGGAAAATCGCCATCCAAACAAGGGGGCATAACGCTGTTTCAAAAGTTCTCAAAAACTGTCAAAGACATGGGCTTTGAACAGAAATGAGTCACAGAAAAATGCACTCAGCTCCTCTCATCTCTCCATTTCCTGGAAAGATGCTGCCAGAGAGCGTTCGGCAGCTGGAAATTATTGCTCAAAGGTCCCTGTGAGCCAACAATGACCACACGGAGGCACCAGGTTATTCCATCTGTTTTCAGGAAGATCAAAACCTGACTTTACCGTTCTTTGTGACGGTCTTCCTTTCTTCACTTGGTGGTTATTTTTAAGCATTTTATCTGCCAATAATTAAAATAAAATGTTTAACGTGTACTTCTAAATTCCTGTTTTGCTTGAGACTTTATATTGCTAAATGTATTTTAAGTGTAAAATATTTTACTTATTTTTTAATTTTGTGAATTCCAGCTTTTTAAAAACAAAATTATACTCATATTGGTTTTCAGTATCAGCGAAAACTAATGAGCTAAATACTGGCACTGTTCACCTTCTCCGATATTGCTGTCAGTGGTGCTTTCTGCCCCTCGAACCTCACAACTCAGGTGACAAACCCTGTGGCCTCCAGTTCACTGATCACAGATCAGACACAGAAGCCAGTGCTTTACCTGAGCCACTCAGCAAGTGGGCAGCCCCAGGCACAGAACCTGCCTACGGAATTCCAGCACCACCGTGTGTACTGCTCGGCTCCAAGGCCCAGTGGGCAGCCACATCCCGGGACACTGAAAACATCAGTTGTACCACACAGCCAGGCCAACCTCCCCAGGCACCTCACCAACAGCTCGCTTCCCTAAACGGCCAGTGTCATCTCCATCAGACTAGGAAACTGGGGCACAGAGGCCGGGCGGACCCAGCCTGTCTGACTGCAAGACCGGACCTCCTGCCCGACCACGAGGCTGCTGACGCCAACCCGCCTGCTCAGCCCTTCCACACACACTGGGTCTTCCTGAACCGTCACCACAGCCAGTGAGAAGCCAGCGCGACGCCAGCGCCATCGCCCCCGCAGAGCAGCTGAGGGACAGAAGCACAAACCTAAGAGCCTGGCCCAGGCGCCCGAGTGGCAGGTGCAGGTCGGGAACGCAGCAGAAGCCCACACATCTCCAGCCACACACGGCTTTATTACTGCAGTGAGCTCCGAAAGCACGCTCCCTGGGCCCCTCTGGGCCCAGCGCGCAGAGGCAGTGAGCAGGGCAGGGCGGCCCCTTCCTTCAGGCCAGGGGGCCTCTCCGTCCAGGGCCGAGGAGAGCTTGAGGGCAGTTCACAGAGACGGCGGCGGGGAGGTAGGGGTGGCGGCGAGGGCTCACTTGAGGCGGTAGAGGACCTTGCGCTGCATGCGATGCTGGATCTCGCCGCGCCGCAGCATGAGCTGCAGGACTTTGTGGATGGCGTGCTCCGGGTACTTCTGTGGACACAAGGCCGGGTGCAGGAGCCCGCTTCCCGAGGGGGCCCCAGGACACCTACCAACCCGCCCACTGGACCTGCAGAGCCTCCGAGGGAGTCCGTGTGTCCCCCTGCCCACAGGGCACTTTCTGTCACACCCTGTCCCCTTGTCCTTTGATCATAAGGGCTCACGCTGCCTGACTGCCTACCATGCACCTTGCACTGTGCAATCTTCACAAACACAACTCATCCCAACACAATGGCCTATGCGGCTGGTACTGTAATCATCCCCACTTTATTGGGGGGCGGAGGGGGCGCGCGAACCGAGGCACAGAGCAGCTCAGTCACACAGCAAGTAAGTGGTGGAGCCAGGACTGAAACCGAGTCCACCTGACTCTGGAACTCAAGCTCCCGACATGGCCTATACCGGCCTTGGCGCGCTCGCCTACAGAACGGACATGGTTCCACCTACTGCATGAAACTGCTCTGGGGTCAGAATGAGACGATGCACATGAAAGGGGTTGAGACCAAAAACTAGGACTGCTCTTGAGATTTAAAGACGGTGACAAGCTCTCCACCGTATCTGGAAGGCCAGCACCACTCCGTGGGCCCAAGAGCACTGTCCCCAGGGACCTGGGAAGCCCACCCTCCTGTCTCTGCCCATCGCCACCCCACAAAAGCCAAGCACTGGGGGGAACGGATAGATGGGGGGCTGGGAAAAGCCTGGGTGTGGTTCTGCCTGAACCCCAGCCACCACCTGTCCTCGCCCCGTCACGGGATAGAAAAAGAGCCCTGCCCCAGGCTAAAGCAGTCCCAAGGGGAAGCATGACAGGAACAGATCTGGGACGAGAAACAGCTGCCCCACAGCCTGTTTGCTGGGCAATAAGACACCGGCGTTGGTGGATGGGAACTAGGTTATGGGCAGCCACCGAGAGACCCCTTCCTTGCACCCTCCCTTCCCACCACCCGGCCCCAGGGAAGGCTCACCTGCTTGGTGAAGTCCTGGACAATGCTGTGCTCTGACACCTGAGAGCCAATGGCAAAGCGGCGCTTTAGCTGCTTCTCAATGCGACTCAGCATCTCCTGGTCCTCCTGGCTGGTGAAGCCCTCCACCCCTGTGGGCATGAGAAGGGAGACAGGTGGGTGGGAGACGGTACCAGGTATCTGTCAGCCCACAGTGGGAGGCTTGGAGAGATGGAGGCCTCTATCCCAAGGAAGAGCGGCTAGAGCCAGGCCCAGAAGAGAAATTGAGATGAAGAGGAACAGAGTGTGCCGGGGAAGTGAGGGCCTCACTGAGGCAATGACAGAGGGGACCCGCACTCAGCGGATGAGGCTAGCGTGTGGGGAAGGGTGCTTCGGGCAGAGGCCATGGTAGGTACAAAGGCACAAGATGGACACGCCCAACTGGTTCAAAACGCAGTCCTACAGGGCCCCTGCAGCCACGGCATGGGTTTCGTTTTGATTCTGGTTAAGGGAGCAGCCACTGGAGGGCTCTGAGGACGCACACGAGCCAACTTTTGTCTGCTGGGAGAGGGAAGGAAGTTACCCCAGAGAGCCCAGCACATAATCAGTGCTCCGGAGGGGTCTGCAGAAAGACTGAGCTGAAGCCGGTGGCAGGCCTAAGGCCGTGAGGGCACAGAGAGACCGGCATTCTAGCCAAGCAGTGACCTTGGGCACCCTGAGGGGACCTCTTGGAGGGTCAAGTTTCCCATCTCTAAAATGGGAAGGACAAGGTGGCCAGCCAGGCTTCCGGAGACTAGCTGCAAGTAAAATGAGGGAACAAGCTTAACAGGGGTGCTGACTGCCGTCCTTAACCGATGATAAAACCGCCGCCACTCACAACAAATTGGCCAACCCTGGAGAAAGATGGCTGGGGGAGAAAACGAAAGGGGAGCAAATAAATGCAGGGAGCTAACAAGCACTGGGCCTCCTACGTGCCACACTGGCCTCGGAGCCCCGGGCCCAGCCCCGCAGCCGCTTACCCGACAGGGTGCCCGACAGGGCGGCATCCAGCGTGGACACCTGGAAGAGCCTCAGGGCCTCCTCCACATCCGCCTCCGTGGCAAAGGGCTGCAGCTTCATCTTGCTGAGGGCCTCGGCGATGCGTACAATGGCCTCCAGCTGCCTGTGTGGGGGCAATGGGACAACACGGTGGCCTGAGCCCACCTTCCCTCCCTTGCCCATCCTGACATCAGGTGGGACCTGCCCAAGGTAGTAAGACTGCACAGGAGGCTACTGACTGTCCCAGCCTCTTGCATCGAGGTGTGTCTGTGTGATTAAGGTGTGGCCAATAAGCTACAAGTCCAAACATCTTGCAGAAATCTTAGAACGCGTCCTTAAAAGGTGGGCCCTTCTATTCCTTCCTCTGCCACCACCTGGAACGCAGAGGTGATGGATGAGGCTCGGCAGCAACCCTGAACTGTGAGGATGCGCGTGAGTCTGAAGGAACCCAGGAACCACCGCCACAATCCTGGACCGCCTACTCCCTCAGACACTCTTAACTAAAAGGAAAATAAACTTCCAATTTACTTAAGCTACTCTCCTTGGGTTTTCCATTACATTAACAGCCAAGTCCCCTTCTAACTAATCAGTGCTGAGAGCAGGATTCAAACCAGGCAAGTCCAAGCTCTTAATGACTACACTAGACTACATAAATTCAGAGATGGAGAGTTAGGAGCTAAGAAAACTGAGGTCCAGAGGAGGAAAACGATTTCCCGGCAGTCACACAGTGGGCTACAGGCGAGGACCCAGGCCTCTTGGCTCCCAGGCCTGGGCCTTCCCTCACCCTCGGGCTTCCCTGCAATGGGGGAAGCCAGAAGGAATCCAGAAAAAGGGTTTTCCTGACCTTACATAAACCAAAAAATAAAGATCACCAGGGAGACCACTGTTTACACTCCAAAAGGACTCGCCCCACACAGCAGGCCTTACCGAGGGCCTGCACTGTGCGGTCAGCAATGGCCCTGGCCGCCCTGCCCGCCCACCGGCTCACCGCACAGTGATGGGGATGCTGGAGCGGCGCTCGCTCTCCCTCTCGTGCTGACGGGCCCCGCTCCGCATGAGGGTGTACCGGTTCTTTAGCTTCTCCGCAGCCTCTGCCGACAGCCGGGGGCCACACTTCCTGCACAGGGGAGCAGCTGCCATGAGGCCAGGAAGGAAATGCACGCTGCCCCTGGCTGGCTTACAGTCATATACTTTCCCCCAATGGGCTGGGCGCATCGTTTGGAAAAGATTTAAGTAAAATCTGGGCTATGAACAGGTGCCACAGAGATCACCAGTGGGAGAGAAAAACAGGTGCCTTTGTCAGAAAATAGGTGGAGGACAGCCAGGCCCATCTGCGGGGCTGGAGACCACCCCTCTTTACTGCCGGATGACACGTGGCTCCTGTCGTGAAGTGGGGGTTGCCTCACCCACAGTACAGAACAATGGCAGCCCCGGGCCCACTGGACAGCAGGCTCACAGCGGTCCTCGACGCCAAACTTCTCCACCAGCCAATATATCTGAGGGGTGATGTGCAACGTGCCCACGAGAGGTTTGGCAGTGACTGCTGTCCAGGGTCAGGGAGCATGTCAGACCCTCCCGGGAGGGAGGGCGCAGAGCAGGACGTCTGATCAGGGTCTACCCAGGTCCTTTTCCCTCCCACGTGCCAGGTCGACTAACAGTGATTTAGGGGAAGCCTCAGTTCACCTAATCCAACCCTCGCCTCCCCTGAGGATGAGGAGAAGCCAAGGCTGGCAGGGGAGGCAAGCTCTCCAACGCCCTGAGCAGGAGCTCAGAGCTGTGACGAAGACCCAGAAATCACTGGGCCCTACACGGCCCATCACCCCAGAGAAGGTGGTGAGGGACCCGCATAACTGCAGCGTTCCGCCTCCCATCGGGGGCACTCAAAGACCCCTCCACGCTACAGACGAGGTGTATGTCAAGAGCCTTATTAGCACAGGGGCTAAAAGCGCAGCCTCTGGAGCCAGGTGCCTCGACTCAAATCCTGGCTCCACTAGCTCCTCCCTGTGACCTTGGGTAAGTTACTTAACCTTTGCCTCAGTTTCCCTACCCATAAAATGGAAGAGTAATACACCCCTCTCGTAGGTCACAGGGGAGGGCTAAGTGCGCTTGTCCATAAAGTGCACAGAACAGTCACCTACGTACAACCCTACCATCAATGATCTGCGCAAATGCCAATGATTAAAATTGCGGCTGCCACTGACCGAGCGTTTACTTGGTGGGGCGAGTGTGCCGCACTCACTCGTGGTCTAGGGCAACCCTTACAAAAACTGCAGTCGACACCGACTCGGGGAAAGCAAGGCTCAAAGGTCACACGATTGGCCTAAGGTCACACAGTGGGGGCGGGCACTACCCAGAGCCCATGTTCACAGTGACCACACTGCCTTGTCAGCTGAAAGGGTGGAGGGGGTCTTTGAGGCCATCTAAATCCTACACTGTCACTGCGGAGATGGAGAAACTGAGGCTGACAGCCACCGAGTGACCTGTGTGAGGTCAGAAAGCACCAGAGCAGGCCCAGCAGAGCTAAAGCTCAAAGAACAGCATCCTCTCCGGCGTCCCTCACGAGGAGCAGGCCCAGGGAACGGGGCTCTCTCCCACCCAGGGGAGCCGGCAGCCCCGACGCACGGGGCCAGTGTCAGGACTCACGCTCTGCAGTAGGCGATGAACTTCTTCAGCTTGGTCAGGTCGATCTCGCCGTCCACAGCCTGGGTCTGTGTCAGCGCACTCACGTGCAGCGTGATGACGTGTTTGGCCAGCATCTGGTGGACGGGGGGGCCCCTGGGTCAGCCAGTAGGCCCTCCCAACCCTGGGTCCCAACAGAGGGGGAGCAGGCAGGGAAGGAACTTGAGGGACTACAACCAATGGGAAAGGGGCGGCCGCCTCCTTCCCTGGGACTGTCAGCTGCTGAGTCGACATCCTGGAGCTGCGAGGGCCTCCTCTGGCCGGAGGCAGCAGCTACCAGAGGACACGCCTCTCCCCAGAGAGAGCAGAGTGGCAAAAACGTAAGAGGCCCTGACGACACCACAGCCCTCGACCCTCTGGGCTTGTTCACTACATAAGCCATTAAGTTCCTCTCAGAAACTTACTAACCAGAATTGGGTGAGGGTCTATCACCTGTACCCAATCACGCGGCGTATTACTCACAGGAGAGGCAGAACTCTGCAGCCCTAGTTCAATGCTTCCTATGGTCCCCAAATGCTGCTTCCTTGGCCACCCACTTATGGGCCTCACTAAAGGTCAGGACTTTCGCCAAGCCCCCATTCGCCCTCCCCCAGAACAGAGGGCTGGCTGGAGCCGAGCCCGGGGCGCCTTGCAGCCCCGACTCACCACATCCCTCTCCTCATTGTGCTCATCCTTGACGATGAAGATCATGTCAAAGCGGGACAAGATAGTCGGCATGAAGTCGATGTTGTCCTCCCCCTTCGTCTCATCCCAGCGGCCGAACACGGAGTTGGCAGCCGCCAGGACAGAGCAGCGGGAGTTGAGGGTGGTGGTGATCCCGGCCTGAGAGGAGTGAGGGGGAGCGGGTGACAGGTCAGACATAAGGACCCCATAACCTGGCTCTCAGGCCTGAGCGCACGCACACGTGATTCTAGGCCTGTCGCCGCCGCCAGCTGAGGTCTGGGCAGACTGGAGTCGGCCCAGCGGGCTGGCCGGGGAGGACCACTCACCTTGGCAATGGAGATGGTCTGCTGCTCCATGGCCTCGTGGATCGCCACACGGTCGTCTTCCCGCATCTGAGTGGGGGAGAGAGGCGCCCATCAGACCAGGAGAGGGGTGGGAGTGCAGTGCCAGCAGTACAGCTATGCACCACCACTCCCAGGTCCCCGCTTCATGCCAGGCCAGGGGCAGGAACTGGATCACCTCTTAGCCCGGTGACAACGGTGTGGGCTTGGCTCTCCTCTCCCCAGTCTCCAGATGTGGAAACTGAGGCTGGGAGAGGTCAAGCTACTTTCCAGTTACCCTATAATATAGAATACAACTCTTCAAGCCTATGCTGTCCAGGCACAGAAGTCCACACCTCCTGCCCTGAGACCACTAGGGTGCCACCCACGTTTCACCCACCACCTCACCGTGCCACCCTCACCTTGTCAAACTCATCGATACAGACGACCCCGCCGTCAGCCAGGACCATGGCTCCGCCCTCCATGATGAAGTTCCGGGACGAGGGGTCCCGCATCACCGAGGCTGTCAGGCCTGCTGCACTGCTGCCTTTCCCAGACGTATACACCTGGGGGACGGCACGGGAGGGGGCGTCAGGGCCAACACAGCTCCCAGCCCGATTCCACCAAATCAAGGTCACACATACCACAGCTGGCTACAGAGAACAGAACAGAGCTCAGGGAGCCTCCCTCTGGATAAAGGGGTTGCCCTAGCCCATCCAGCCTACAGGCTCGTCCCCACTGGACGGTTCCCACCCATCATGCTCCGGAGCCCCAGCTGAGCCCCACCACAGCTCCATGAAGCTGCTCTCAGGGGCCCAGCTCAGTGGGGTGCAAAGAGAGGCCCAGGGGAGAGGAGTAGCACACTTCTAGGTGTCCTCAGAACTGGGGTAGACTTGACTTCCAGGAAAAAGCTTCCCCCACTCCGAGCCCCACGTCATTCTGTAAAGACCTGCAGGCCACATGCTGCCACTGAGCCCTTCAACTGCCGAAGTCCAAACCAAGATGTGCTAAAGTGTGAAACGCACACAGATTTCGAATAGTGCTAAAAAGGTGAGGTATCTCCTTAGGACTTTTTTATATTAAGCTACATGTTGAAATACTTTAAACATATTAAACTAAACAACGTTATTCATCTCACTTGTTTTGCTTTTTTAATGTGCCTACCAGAACATCTAAAAGCACACCCATGGCTCTGACCTGTAGCTCACGTGCATTTCTACCAGACAGCCCAGGCACAGGGCACATGGCGCACTGCTCACCGATCCAGAGACCGCCCCTCCTGCCAGTACAACCCATCCCACTGAACTCGACGGCTTATCCTTGCCCCTCTGATCCACCGACACGAGCATCAGTGCAGAGACCCCGGCCTTCCAGACACCTGTGTTCAAATCCCAGCGGAAGCACTTGCTGGCACAACAGTAGCTGTTCTGTACCAGTTTCCTCACCAAGAAGATAAGGTCCCAGTGCCTACTGCAGAACTGAGGTGCACAGTACACGGGTAAACCTACTTAGTAAAGCACTTCACACAGGGCCTGGCCCTTGGCTTCAGCCATGACTACTATCAGTGACGATTCCTTGGACGGATGATAAACTGAGGCTCAGGGAGCTCAGGTGACTTGTTCAAGGTCCACAGCCAATGACTGGCCAGGCTGAAACCCAAACCCCATCCTGCCTCTCATTCGGTGCTCTGTCCAAAATCACACCCATCTGTTGATTTCCTTCCTCCTTTCCACCTGTGCCACCTGACCACAACCAAGGGGAATGTGGAAGATTCCGGGTGATCCTGCCCACCGAAAGCGCCCAGGGGACCGAGGGGCCCTGGCCTGCAGCATTCCTTCCTGATGCGGCAGCCACAGAGAGCGGTTCATCCCGGCACTCACCCCAATGGGAGAACACTTCTCCACAAACTTCAGCAGCTGGGACTTGGCCGTCCCCGGGTCCCCCAGCATCAGCAAGTTGATGTCTCCTCGGCGAGTGAGTCCATCAGGGAGCCTAGGGGAAGACGAGCAGACGGGCAAAGTTAAGAACCCACCGAGGGCTGAACTCAGGCCACGTTTACAGCCCCATGTCCACTAGCCTCACCCGTGGTAACTAACCTACCAATGACTAGCCAGGGTCAAAGGGAACCGGCGCTCGGGGCTGGGCCGGGGCGCTCACGGTGAGCACCTGATAGCATCCCTTGTAGGTGAAGAGGAAAGCGGCAGAGCTGCCGGGGGCGGCGCTGGGCACTCCCACCGGCACTGCTCAGGCAGGCCCCTTAGGTCTCGTCTGTGAAATGGGCGCGACTGTAGAGCCCTCGCCGGGCTATGGGGGCTGGCTGGGTCTCAGACACACAGAAGCACTTAGGAAATGGCCTGGTGTGAGTGTGAATTCAGGAAATGGTAGCTGCTAATATTTTCTAGACCTCTATAACCTTATACTTTCAAGTGCCGTGTGATGTCCTTTGAGTGTCAGGTTTTTCACCTGTCATACCCATGTGGGAACGTGGGTTCAGAGGTAGTGTCTCTTGCCCAAGGTCACACCGAAAATAAACAGCATAGCAGAGATTCAATCTCTGGCCTCCAGGCTGTAAACTCAGAGGCCTCCCCATTTTGTCAAGTACCCCACAATCCACCCCCCAGCCAGGGTTAGGCGGGGATCCTCTCTGAAGAGATCAGAGATTAGTCCCCCGCCGGCTGGCGAGGAGCCAGGGAGCCGGGGGAAGTGCCTGAGCAGCAGGCAGGGCTGACAGTCCTGGGAAAATGAAGACGGTATCCATGTCTATCTGGCAACTGTCCTACTGTGGGCCAAGTCACCGCCCCATCCCCAGACCTGAACCCCCACCTTTTTCGGGAACCCCCAAAGAGTAGGCAGGCGATGGCCTTCTTCATGTCCATGCCCCCGAAGATGGAGGGGGCGACACTCTTGGAAATGACCTCATAGACGTTGGGGAGGGCAGCCAGGCGCCGGAACTCCTCCTCCTCCTGTGGGGTCACAGCCCCAGCAAAGCTGCGGCCTGGCGGGCAGGGGAGGGAGGGTGCATGAGAGCTGGGTGCGGGGAACAGGCTCCTGACCACTGCCCCAGCCCTTAGGGCGTCTCAAAACGGGGGGTCCTCGGTGTCCAGACAGCACAAGCAGCACAGAGTCCCCCAGTTCTCCCCCTCAGGAGTGGGCCCGCACGTTCCAGGGTCCAGCGAGTGAGAAGAGTAGGGGGCAGTTGGAGGAGCTAGAGGGCTGGACTGTGGAGGCCCCCGGGGACCTTGCTCAGGGGGGCGCAGTGCTTCTCAGCCGAGGAATGACATGGTATCTTTGGCTACGACAGCACCACTTACTCTGACTGCTGTGCAGAAGAGTGTAGGGGTGAGAGTGGGGAGGAGGTCCAACAATAATGCAGGGGAGACAACATGTGCTCAGCCCAGGGTGCAGCAAAGCCTTTGGGCAGGGCCAGGCCAGGGCCCCAAAACCAACTCACCAGAGCCATCTGTGTCCACCTGGATGCCCAGGACCCGGATATAGGAGCTCCGGATGCCCACACCCACCCTGTCTCGGCCCTTGCTGGAGGACAGGCCAAACTTCTTAATGGAGTAGATGCCCATGATGGTGACCCTGTTCCCGGGGACGACCTTGTCACACAGGTACCTGAGGGGATGATGGGTGAGAAGGGGAAAAGCAGGTGAGGCCTGGTGGAGATGGAGTGTCTTGAATCCACCTGCTTTGTCCCACAGTCCGCCTCAGCACTTCTGTCAGACGCCTCACAGCCGGAGCTGCCCCGAGCTCTCCAGCCCCACGGGTCCAGAAAACGGGGCCCTCTCCCCATCTTCACAGCCCACCCCGTGCCCGGACAGCTCAGCTGCTTGGAGGACAAGACGACAATCCTGGTTGTGGTGGTGTCCTGCCCCTTCCACTGCCACCGCCTTCACAAGCTATGCTATGCTGCTTGGGGTTAGAGGGGAGGCTCTCATCTCATTCACTATGCTGTACACCTGACACTAACACAAAATATCGAACAAAACTATCTTCAAAAAATAAAACTTAAAAAGTAAAAGTAAAATAACAAAAAGCTGCACCTCCATCTTCTCTGCTGTCAGCCTTGCCCCCAGCCACCTCCAGGAAGGCCTTCCTCAGGCCTCCCAGCCCCCTGCCAGCACCACTCCGTTTCCGCCTCTTCAGGGTGCCATGAGTTCAGACCAGTCATTCTGCCTCTGGACTTCCTCTTCCTCTTTAGAAAAACAAGATGTTGAAACAAGGAAGCCCTCCAGCCAGTCAGTGTGGTGGTGGTGGGGGGGGACACGCTGGGACAGGTACCTACACACTGTTGCTTGGAAGCTGTGTGACTGCAAAGTCACTGCAGCCTGGGGTGAAAAGCAACTCTTCGTCTGACCCCTCAGCTGCTGTGGGGTCAAGCGAGGTAACAGGCACAAAAGTGCTTCACCCAGTGGAAACGGTGACACCCTAAAAAGGGCTGGCACCACCATAGTTAACGTCGGATTCTGTGATTCCTCGCTTCCTGAGTCCCACTTCAGCTTCATGGGTCACAGGCTACGTGGAGAAAACCTAACACACAATGGATGCTTAGTCTGTGTAAGAACCCAAGCTCGACATCTGACACGCATTTTCCAGTTTAAATTTCACAGCCTCCGATCAGAGATTAAGGACTGTCACGGCTGATGCCCATTTTACTGATAAGAAAACTGAGGCCCAGGAAGTCCATGTAACTTGCTCACAAGTCTGACTTCTACACATTCTACTGCCACTGGAGGCGCTAACGGAGCCTGCAGGTCTGCTCCATGGAGACCGTGACACCTGCAAAACGCCTGCACAGGCCCTGTGTAGGAACCCTAGTCGCCATCTCCAAGACTTTTGCTTATGTTACCATGAGGGAACCAGGCCCCAGCTCAGCCCCCTCTCCCTCTTTTCAATCACTCAACAAAACCCAAGGAAGAGTCTTAACAGCAGGGCGGGGGCGAGGCTGGGAAGAGGCTCCCAGCTGCTGCTGATCTAGCTGTGCCACCAGGAGCCACCCAGTTCTAAGAGGGCTGGAGTTTCTCCCAGGAAAAAACAGGCTCAAAGCTCCTCCACTCACTGGGTCAGTTACATGTTCTCAATCTGCAAAACGGGGGTTGGCATGCCCCTGCAGGTGATGGGAAGACGAGAAGAAACTATGGGAAGCACCAGGTACAGAACAAGAGTACCCTCACCAGCCATCCTCTCCTCCCCCACCCACCACGCTGGACAGTCCACGCCAGCACCAGTTAAGGGACATCCTTGTGGATGCCACCCCCGGCCCCTGCCCACCTCACCTGTCGCAATAGAGTTGCATGTGTCTGGGCATCTCGCCGTGGGGCACTGCGTCGGGCAGCTCCTGCAGCTTCAGGGTCTGGAAGTCCACGCACTTGCACTTGTCGGGCATGATGAAATACGGGTCCAGCGGGCACTTGGGGCGCCCGGCCTGCTCCCTGTATGGGGGAAGAAGAGAGTCACCAAGCTCCCCAGAGAAGCCAGAGCACAGGGAGCCCTTACCAGGAGTCAAGGCATGGAAGGCGTGGCCAGCAGCGAACTAAGGGTCTCCATAAGCTGGGAAAGCCCTAAAAGGGTGGCTCCGTGTGGGACTGGGCACTGGATCAGGGGTAGGGAGACTTGCCGCAGGCCAGGCTCTTCCATGAACTTCCTGGGAGGCAGATTAAGTCACACTTCCAGCCCCCTCACAGGGTCTGAGTGTCCCTACAAGTAAAGGGGGGCCGGACTGCCAAGGGTCTTACTAACCCCCACGCATCAAGTCCCAGAGTGTCTGAGGGTCCTAATGCCATTGTGAGTCTAGGCCTCTATATACACCCACGCAATGAAATCATTACTTAACTACTGTAGCAGTGTCAGTGCAAAACATATACACTATTCTAGGTGCCAAGGACACAGCAGTGAACAATACAAGCCCCTGCTCTCATGGAGCTCGGGTCCTAGTTGGGGGGTTGGGGGGGGACTGGAAAACAAACCAGCAAGTGACCACATAACAGACTGACAACAGAGTAACAGGCAGCCCTCTGTGAGCGCAAG